>PYUH01000259.1:495045-522343 GCA_016808085.1 Suaeda aralocaspica | reverse complement strand
TTGTGAGATTGAACGATCTTTGTTAGTGAATCCATTAGTTGTTCTTGGTGACCCGAATGACCCTAGGCTTAGTTTATTGGTTTAATTCTTCGTCATTTCCAGTAATTAGTTAGTAATTAGTCAATAGTCAGTTAGCTAGTCAATACTTCTCGACCAAGGCTCTTTACACAGTTTAAGCTTTTTAGAACTAATAGAGTTTAACTGCTTCCCTGAGGATTCGATCCTTACTACCCTAGCTACATTAGTTAGTGTCGTTTGGTTTACTTTTGATAGGTGTGCGATAGCCTGTTCAGAGACTTACCACAATCGGCTCCATGCACTAACCCACAAGCTTCTAAAAACTTCTGATCAATGAAGAGATATTTAAAGGGGGCCCAAGAGGATGGAATCTCATAGGACATACCCTTATATGTCCCAGAAGTCTTTTTAAACAAGTCTAAAATGGCTAAGATAGAATCAGTCAATTTGGGAGGGTTAGACACTTTGCCCTTATACTTGGGACTTAAATTCCATTTTGTGAAACGGGCAACGTATTCGGGGTCACCATGTTTGATGAATACAAAGTCTCCCCTCCAAGACATAGCCTTGTTGGATTTCTCTATGGCTGTTATATAGTCTTCGGTATTAGCTAATGTAAACCAGCCTTGTTTTCATCCACCAGCCTTACTCAATCTATGCATATGTACAAATGCAGCAGAAGAAGGTTTTAAGTTATTTAATTTACAAGTGGCAACATATGTAACTATATAGTTGTAACACCCTAGATTTTTCCTTAACTTTCTGCTTCCTAATTTTTCCGAAAAACATGTTAAACTAGAAGATATTACGTTTATTAAACTAATGTATATGGAAAAACCAAAGTATTACCGCCACCGTGATAACGGCTAAGGCTTTTATCATAGTACTACAACGGAAGTCTTTAAAACCAAAACAATTTAAAACTAAACTTCAAACAACTTTAAAATAAAATCAACTTTCAATTTTATTACACTTCTAAACCATATTAATGGCCCTTTAAAACCAAACCTAAATTAATAATCATAAGTCTTTCAAAAACCCAAACAATCAAATAAACGTTAGTCTCTGAAAGCAATTGAAATAAAGTAAAACTACAACCACATCAAGCGCTCTCACTCCATCCCAACATGAAATGGCTTATGCCCACTTGTACCTGCAGCTTTCCTTTTACTAGACAACTATTCACCACAAGTGGGTCATCGTAGGGCCAAGTCCAAGACAAAGCCATGCACACAAAGCAAACAGTCAGCAAAGCGGAGTACATAACTACTAAAGACTATGTAATAACAATAAGAAATAAAACATACACTCAACTTACCTTTGACAACCTTCTAACCTGTACATGGACTCAATAAAATTATTATTATATTTAACTTTTGGATTCGGCATCGAACGGATTTCCTTTCCTTTAAAATTGCCCTATTGGGCACCAACTTGGGAGCAACTCCAAGAAGGTATTACCTATGTCACACGAGGTGACGGATATCCAGCGCATTTATAAGATAAAATAGTACGTCTTGTACTCCAATTAGAAGTCATAGATCACTGTTCCATACGACTCCCCCCTTAGTTAATACTCAAGGTATATACGTTCCAAGAGTTTTGGTGCGAATCCTCTTACACTTTACGTGATTTAACAGGTTTACCATTGTTATGACTCTCATGCAACATCACATAAAGACATGCATATAATCAAGCAACCATATTCATTATCTTTAATTTAAGGTGATTCAAAATTAACTTAGGTGAGTCCTTTAATTAAACTGAACCTCCTATACCACACATTAACTGTGAGTGGCTAACAACTTACTTTCTTCTTGACCACACATTAAACTGTGAGTGGTATTATAACTTACATTCTTCTTGACAACACATTAAACTGTGAGTTGTATTATATGTACAAATAATTGCTCATTACTTCTATTAATCATGTGAACAAATTCACGACTACCTTTCTTGTTGATTAAGTATCTAATCAACTTTAAAATTAAATTCTTTCCTTTATTCATAAAATTGTTGGCCAAACTATACCGATCAGAACATTCCAATTCAAGCTTATGAAAGTTAAACTTTCTATTTAACATGGAATGCCATTAAATATTAAAAACATGCTACTAACAACTTGTCATGCATATAAATTCGTGATCCTAAACAAGCATACAAGATTCATGTAAACAAGAATTTCTCAAGCATGCATTCTAAACTCCTATGTTTGCCTTTAGTACTTACGTACCTTGTAAAATAGTTGTGCTCCGTCCAACTCTAGAAGTGGGCTAAATCAAAGTCTCCTACACAAGGAAAACCGAACTAAATTAAAAAACCTTGTTGACTAAATTCTACAACAACTTTAACCAACGTTTAAATTTGGACACTTTGTCCAAAAGATTCCTTATTTGGTCTCTACTCAATTCCATACTTCAATTTTCTTCTTTTCTGCAATTCTACTTCGTTTCGGGACTTAATTATACGTTATAAAACCTTAATAAAATTTTCATGCCACTTTAGAAAAGTGGACAGCAATTTAAACTTATCAAAACTCCTTTAAAACTTCAGAAAATGGCATAAATCGATCATATAATATATTACCTTACTTACATGATTAATTTATGCTATTTACATACTTTAATAGGTTATTAAGTTAATTTATAATATCTGGACAGCATGTTAAACATGCTTAAAACCACTCTTAAACATCATAAAACATACTAAAATTTATATATTTCATCATTGAATTGATGTGTGATCATACTAGTGCGATTTGGACACTTCAAACTCAATTTAACTTGTTTTTATTAAAAATTTCAGATTTATTTCTTAACTTTAAAGTCATGAAAACTTATGAAAACACCATGATTTCATGTCAAAACACTTCTACAATCTACTAACATGTTTATGAAGTCAATCTAGGCTTTAGAACTATTTTTCATATGATTAAATATGTTTATAATATTTATTCAACTCAAATTCATGATTATAAAATTTTGACAGCTCTGTAAAACAAGTTTAAAACCCTTAAAAATCAATCTAAACTTAATAACATCATCATAAATTCACCCAACAATAATTTATGATCATTATATCAAAGTTTAGAACCTAAAAATTCATAAAATTATAGCTTCATAAATTTTTCAAAACCTAATTTATAATTTCATGAACAACAAATTTAATTCATGTCTTAAAACAATTTATACTTATATCAAAACATGATTAAACTTATAAAAACATGATCAAACACAATTATAATCATAAATTTGCAAGATTGAATCAAAAATAAAGAAGTAGAAAATTTTTTTTTATAAAAGGCGAAATATACCAACAAAGGGGAAAGGCTCCGGCAGTGGTGGCCGGCTGGTTGCTGCTGCGGCGTCCGGCTAGGCGCGGGTCCCGAGGCTCCAAAAAAAAGAATTTTTTTTTCTTCTTCGAACTTTCGACTCCCTTCTTTTTTCTTTGAAACTTCCGAAAAAAAAAATTTCAGATCTTAAAGGTTTTTTTTCTCTCTAAATTTTTGGATTCCTAATTGACTAGTATGATCTGTAAAAGTTTGGAATTTCAGGTTTTGTAGGGTATTTATAGGCCTCAAAGTAAGATATTGGTGGGGCCCATAAACACTCCTAAGTAAATTAGGAAACCTTAAAAAAACTATTTTTAGAAGTTTTTAAAAATATTTTTCATCATAAATATTACTATTTAAGAACACAAATAATACTCTTAACCAAAACTCTATCATTTACTAAATTTTTGTTAATTTCTTTTTATTTAGTACTTTTATTGAACATAATTTTCAATAAAAATACTAAAATTATACGAATAAATACGAAAATTATACGTATGAAATACAAAAATACTTTGTTCAAATACATGAAAATGTGGGGTATTACAGTCTACCCCCTTAAAAGAAGTTTCGTCCCGAAACTTTGTGTAGGTTAGTGTATGGAACTTGAATAGAGACTACTTTTACTTCATACTTTGTTACAGAAACTTCTATATTGTTGTAGACTTTAGACACTTATTTGACAACTTCTATTAGACAAACATGAAACTTCTTACTTAAAAGTCATAAAAACTCGTAAAAACTTGTAACATTGAGGGTAAAACGTGCGAAACTGGTCGCTTTCTACCCCCCTTAAAAGGAGTTACGTCCCCGTAACTCTGCAACTAACCTGAAAAAACTCTGGAAACTTTTCTCTCATCAAATCTTCAGCTTCCCAAGTAGCTTCTTCGGTTTCTTGGTTAGACCACAACACTTTCACTATCTTGACAATCTTTCTACGAGTATCTCTAAGCTTACTATCTAGGATTTTGATTGCCCTCTCCTCATAGGTGAAACTTTGGTCTAACTCTATTGCTTCAGGCTGCAACACATGTGACTCGTTCGGCACATACTTCCATAGTTGAGACACATGGAAAACATTGTGAACTTTTTTAACTCCATTGGTAGTGCTAGCTTATAAGCTACCTTTCCTACCTTTTGCAAGATCTCATAGGGTCCTATGTACTTTGGGCTTTACTTTCCTTTCTTTCCAAACCTCATCACTCCTTTCATTCGTGATACCTTAAGTAACACCTTGTCGCCAACTTCGAACACAATATCTTGGCGCTTTTGATCCGCATAGGATTTTTGTCTATCCTGTGCTGCTTGAATCTTTACTTGTATTACTCTAATTTTCTCTGTGGTCTCCTCTATTAACTGAGGACCTAGAATTACTGTTTCACTTATGTCGTTCCAACACAAAGGGCTACTACACTTCCTTCCATATAGAGCTTCAAAGGGTTCCATGCCAATAATTGCATGGTAACTATTGTTGTACGAAAACTCAATGAGATCTAAGTGATCCTCCCAACTCCCTTGGAAGTCCATTACACGAGCCCTTAGCATGTCTTCTAAGGTTTGTATGGTTCTCTCTGTTTTTCCATCAGTTGCTGGATGGAAAGCTGTACTCATTTTCAAGGTCGTGCCAAAGTTCTCCTGAACACTTTTCCAGAATTTCGAAAGAAATCTAGAATCCCTATCCGACACGATATCCTTTGGAGCTCCATGTAATTTCACAACATATTTTATGTAAGCCTTTGCAAGTTGCTCCATTTTCCAAGTCTCTTTCATGGGTATAAACACTGCTGACTTGGTGAGTCTATCTATTACTACCCATATGGTATCATTCTGATTCTTAGACTTTGGCAAGCAAGTCACAAAGTCCATTAAAATGCTATCCCATTTCCATCCTGGTATCTCAAGTGGTTGGACTTCCCCTTGAGGTCTTTTATGCTCAAATTTAACCTTTTGACAAGTAAGACATTTACTCACAAATTCAGCCACTTCTCTCTTCATCCTAGGCCACCAATACATCTTCTTTAGATCCTTGTAAAGTTTATCGCCTCCAAGATGCACTGAATACGGGGTACTATGACCCTCTTCCATTATCCTTCGCTTCAAATCCTCACATTTCTGTGGTACGCACCACCTTCCCTTATACCTTAGGCTTCCATCCTCATGAATCTTAAAATCCATAGGCTTTCTTGCTTTCAGCTTTTCCTTATTCTATGCAATTTTACATCCCCTTCCTGACTCTTCCTAATTTCCTCGAGTATTGTTGGTTGGATACTAAGATTGCAAAGAATCCCTTCCAACTCTCCCTCCTTCACTGTTTTGAAGCTCAATCTCTCCATGTCTTTACATAGCTCATTGGCAACTACCAAGGTATTCATTCCATGTTTCGTTTTACGACTCAGAGCGTCGGCTACCACATTGGCTTCCCCTTCATGGTATTGAATATCCAGGTCGTAGTCCTTGATCAACTCGAGCCATCTCCTTTGTCTCATGTTTAAATCTTTTTGAGTGAAAAAGTAATTTAAACTCCTGTGGCCTGTGTATATCCTACATTTCACTACATACAAATAATGTCTCCAAATTTTCAAGGCAAACACTATTGCTGCTAACTCCAAATCATGTGTAGGGTAGTTAACCTCATATAGTTTCAATTGTCTCGAGGCATAAGCTATCACCTTTCTATTTTGCATCAACACACATCCCAGACCATTTTTAGAAGCATCTCTAAACACATCATAAGAGTCACTTCCATCTGGCAAAGTCAGCACTGGAGCTGTAGTCAGACGCTCTTTTAAAGTTTGAAATGCCTCTTCACACTTATTACTCCACTCAAAATTACAGTCTTTCTTCATTAACAAAGTCATGGGTTTAGCAATCCTCGAAAAGTCTTTCACAAACCTCCTATCACTACCTGCTAACCCTAAGAAACTCCGTACATCTGTTACATTCCGGTGTAGGCCACTCCTTGACTGCTTCAATTTTGGTTGGATCTACCTTAACTCCCTCTTTAGACACAATATGTCCCAAGAATGCTACTTTCTCTAACCAGAATTCACATTTTGAGAACTTGGCATATAACTCATTTTCCCTTAATATCATCGAGATTGTCCTCAAATGCTCCACATGTTCTTCCTTGCTTTTTAAATACACCAATATGTCATCAATGAAAACGACTACAAAGTTATCCAAAAACCGTTGAAAGATTCTATTCATTAAATCCATAAAAGTTGCTGGTGCATTGGTCAACCCAAAAGGCATAACAGTGAATTCGTAATGCCCATGCCTAGTGCGAAAAGTTGTTTTCGGTATGTCCTCATTAGCAATCCTCAATTGATAGTATCCTGACCTCAAGTCAATTTTCGAAAACACCGTAGCTCCTTTCAATTGATCAAACAAGTCATCAATCCTTGGCAATGGATACTTATTCTTGATCGTCACTTTATTCAGCTCTCTAGAGTCAATACATAACCTCAAACTCCCATCTTTCTTTTTCACAAACAGCACTGGTGCTCCCCAAGGTGAAGCACTAGGCCTAATATACTCCTTTTCCAACAAATCCTGCAACTGCTCCTTTAATTCGCTCATTTCCGTAGGCGCCATCCTATAGGGTGCTTTGGAAATAGGTGTTGTTCCTGGGACTAAGCCTATAGTAAAGTCAATCTCCCGCTTCGGTGGCATTCCCGGAATCTCCTCCGGAAACACATCGAGAAAGTCCTTCACTACTTCAATATCCGCAGGTTTAGCGGTCTCAATCTGATCCACATCTTGCACACTACAAAGGTAAATCGGAAAACCTCTTTTCATATACCTAGGGAACCTCGTTACTGACACTATTTTGTTGTGTTTTGGTCTTCCTGTCCTCCAATAGCTCACCTTCTTACCCTTATTTACCAACGAGATCTTCTGTGGTTCACACTGAATCTCAGCCTTATGTTTACTCAACCAATCCATTCCTAAGATCACTTCTAGGTCTCCTAAATCAAACTCGATTAGGTTAGCCTTAAACTCCACTGTCTCAATTAGAATACGGACATCCCGATATCTCCTTGAACATTGCATTTCTTGTCCCGAAGGTAACACTATTGACATGTCTACTGCATCTACTTTTCCCAACACAGGTTTTAACTTTTCTAAGAGTTTAATGGAAACAAAAGGGTATGTTGCACCAGAATCAAAAAAAAACTTTTACAGGTAAGGAATGAATAGAAAAGGTACCGGTGATCACATCCTTATTAGCATCCGCTTCGCTTCGAGCTATCACATTCAGCTTCCTAGTGTTTGAGGTCTTAGGCTGCCTTCCTCCATTTCCACTCCCATTCCTACTTCCGGCTTGAGAGTTCACCTTTCCTCCCATATTTCCTTGGAAACCCTTTTGTTGTCCCCCAACTAAATTTCCCTTAGCTTGAGAATTTTGTCCCTCCTTTCCTTTGTTCTTAGAGAAGCACTCATACTCGTGGTGTCCAAGTTTGTTACACAACCTACAAGTCACTAGGTTCCCTGCGTAGTCTTTTCCTGGGTGGTTGTTGGGACACTTCTTGCAAAAGTACACACGCCCTCCTTGACTAGCCACCTGAGTCCTATTCCCATTTCCAGAATTAGGCTTCCCAAAGTTTCCCCTATTACCCTAGAAGTTATTGTAACGAGGTCTCTTATATCCACCATGATTCCCTTGTTGGTTGAAGTTTCCTCCACCATCCTTCCTTTTCTCCCTCGTCTCACTCTCCTGTACTTCCTTCTTCTTTTGGTCTATGGCATATAAGTGTGCAGCCCTACCATATAAGTCATCCAAGGATTCAAAGATTTGTCCAGCTAGTTGTGATTGTAAGTCTAAGGGTAACCCCTTCTCAAAACGACTAGCTTTCAGCCTCTCAGTTGCCACAACCTCAGGAGCAAATCTAGACAGGTCTATAAACATAGAGTAGTGCTCAGTAACAGACATACTCCCCATCCTAAGTTCTAGGAACTCCTCAGCCTTCTGTTTCTGAAGAAACACAAGGTAAAACTTATTATGAATCTGCTCCTGGAACATTTCCCAATTGAATCCTGGTAAAGCCCTTATTACAGCCTCATTCTCTGACCACCATAAGTCAGCTTCTCCCCTAAGATAGTAAACAGCATGGTTCACCTTAAGCTCCTCTGGACACTCAACTGCCCCAAACAATTTATTGAATTCTCTCAACCATCCCTCTAAAACAGTTGGATTGTGCTGTCCTTGGTAAGTGGGTGGCTTGCTTTGAGAAATTTTCTTGAAGAGTTCCCCAGCAGGGTCACTACCATTTCCATTTCCTCTGCCAGCTAACTGTTCAGATATAGTAGCTAATTGCCTTACAACCTCATTCAGCTGATTGTTGTTACGTTCAGCCATTCTATTTCTCCTGTAGAGGAAAAGACCTTTGTATTAAATTAAGTCTAACTATAAGTTAGGGCACATAGACTTAAATCATAAAACACTTTTTCATTTCATCTCATAAAAGAAATTTCATTCTTTTAGAGTGAATGATTCACTTTGTCTTGATTGTTTACACAACCATTAGAATAAGAATAAAGCATATAAGAAATAAAAATAATTCCCTTGGTTCTATTCTAATTAAGGCTTTAATCATAAAATCATTTTATTACTCAACTTCTCCAATTACTTCTTATGGCTCACTGCCACTTATTCAAACTAATATAAACAATAACTTATAGTGTCCAACTAGGTATTAAAACAATAGACATAAACAGTTAACTACTTCTAAACAAGGTCTCTACATATTAACATTGTCCTTCTTGTCTCTTCACATAACATATTTCTTTGGTACGAATTCTGGGTCATCCTTATTATCATCCCCAATTTCTTCATCTGTTTCCTCTCTTCCTCCTTCCATGACTTCTTCAGGATCTGATTCTTCTTCCTCTTCTTCTGAGTCCGTTATCAAGTCAACATATACCGGGATTACTGGGCTTGGGTCCTCAATTTCATAGCATGAACTATCCTTGGATTCACCCGTCTTCGAAGCTGTAGGAGTCTCCTCTTCCATTTGGTCTTCACTCCATTGACTATCTGTTGGGCTTGGTGCGGGTGGGGTCTCCTTATTCGCATTCATTTTTTGATACTCCTCTTCTTTCTTAGCAATGTACCCCTCCAAGAACCTCCAGTCACAACCCCATTGACCAACGGCATCCTTATACTTAGCATAGTTCAGAAGGCCTCCAAGAAAATGAAAGTCACTAAACTTCACCTTAATTTCTAAGTAGGGTGGTCGGTCGGGTAAACACTTAATAATCAAAGCGGCTACTTGGTCAGGTTGATCCCATTGTGGTAACTTTAACACCGTACTCATGTACCAACAGTAGAACCGGATCTTCCTAACATATTGAGGTGGACTTTCATAATCTTTCTTCTCCAACGTCCCCATTTGAGTATACTTACTAGGCATATTGTGTGTCATCCTGGCATCCTGCACAAATCTTAAAACTAATGGTCCATCCTTCCCAAAAGAACAAAACAAACAACTAACAGTTCTGCAAAAAGAAAGTCTTGTGGCTAACATACAATTTTGTTTACACCCAACTATACACATAAGCATCACCTTGATTATAAACTTCAAAGCATGAAAGAACAGAAACAAAGTCTATCCCACATGCTCAACTTCCTACCCAAACTCACCACATGGTATTAAAGCGATAACACATAATACATACCTAAATTCCTTGCATTTTAGGAAATTACTATTTTTAGAAAGATTCCATTTTCAAAAGTTTCCAATTTAAGAAATTTCTCTTTCCAAAAATAAAACTTAGGGTACCCCCGAAAATAAAATTCATTTTATTTCAAAATCTAGGCTCTGGTAACCACTTTGTAACACCTTGGATTTTTTTTTAACTTTTTACTTCCAAATTTTTCCGGAAAACATGTTAAACTAGAAGATATTACGTTTATTAAACTACTACATATGGAAAAACCAAAGTATTCCCGCTACCGTGATAACGGCTAAGGCTTTTATCATAGTACTACAACGGAAGTCTTTAAAACCAAAACAATTTAAAACTAAACTTCAAACAACTTTAAAATAAAATCAACTTTAAATTTTATTACACTTCGGAACCATATTAATGGCCCTTTAACCAAACCAAAATTAATAATCATAAGTCTTTCAAAAACCCAAACAATCAAATAAACGTTAGTCTCTGAAAGCAATTGAAATAAAGTAAAACTACAACCACATCAAGCGCTCTCACTCCATCCCAACATGAAATGGCTTATGCCCACTTGTACCTGCAGCTTTCCTTTTACCAGACAACTACTCACCACAAGTGGGTCATCGTAGGGCCAATTCCAAGACAAAGCCATGCACACAAAGCAAACAGTCAGCAAAGCTGAGTACATAACTACTAAAGACTATGCAATATCAATAAGAAATAAAACATGCACTCAACTTACCTTTGACAACCTTCTAACATGTACATGGACACAATAAAATTTTTATTATATTTAACTTTTGGATTCGGCATCGAACGGGTTTCCTTTCCTTTAAAATCGCCCTATTGGGCACCAACTTGGGAGCAACTCCAAGAAGGTATTACCTATGTCACACGAGGTGACGGATATCTAGCACATTTATAAGATAAAAGAGTACAACGTCTTGTACTCCAATTAGAAGTCATAGATCACTATTCCATACGACTCCCCCCTTTGTTCATACTCAAGGTATATACGTTCCAAGAGTTTTGGTGCAAATCCTCTTACACTTTACAAGATTTAACAAGTTTAACATTGTTATGACTCTCATGCAACATCACATAAAGACATGCATATAATCAAGCAACCATATTCATTATTTTTACTTTAAGGTGATTCCAAATTAACGTAGGTGAGTCCTTTAATTAAACTGAACCTCCTATACCACACATTAACTGTGAGTGGCTAATAACTTACTTTCTTCTTGACACACATTAAACTGTGAGTGGTATTATAACTTACTTTATTCTTGACCACACATTAAACTGTGAGTGGTATTATATGTACAAATAATTGCTCATTACTTCTATTAATCATGTGAACAAATTCACGACTACCTTTCTTGTTGATTAAGTATCTAATCAACTTTAAAATTAACTTCTTTCCTTTATTCATAAAACTATGGGCCAAAGTATACTGATCAGAACATTCCAATTCAAGCTTATGAAAATTAAACTTTCTATTTAACATGGAATGCCATTAAACATTGAAAACATGCTACTAACAACTTGTCATGCATATAAATTCGTGATCCAAAACAAGCATACAAGATTCATGTAAAAAAGAATTTCTAAAGCATGCATTCTAAAATCCTATGTTTGACTTTAGTACTTACGTACCTTGTAAAATAGTTGTGCTCCGCCACAACTCTAGAAGTGGAATAAATACAAGTCTCCTACATAAGGAAAACCAAACTAAATTAAAAACCTTGTTGACTAAATTCTACAACAACCTTAACCAACTTCTAAATTTGGAAACTTCGTCGAAAACATTCCTTATTTGGTCTCTATTCAATTCCATACTTCAATTTTCTTCTTTTCTGCAATTCTACTTAGTTTCAGGACTTAATTATACTTTATAAAACCTTAATAAAATTTTCATGCCACTTTAGAAAAGTGGACAACAATTTAAACTTATCAAAACTCCTTGAAAACTTCCGAAAATGGCACAAATCGATCATATAATATATTATCTTATTTACATGATTAATGTATGCTATTTACGTACTTTAAAAGGTTATTTAGTTAATTTATAAAATCTTGACAGCATGTTAAACATGCTTAAAACCACTCTTAAACATCATAAAACATACTAAAATTTATATATTTCATCATCGAATTGATGTGTGATCATACTAGTGCGATTTGGACACTTCAAACTCAATTTAACTTGTTTTTATTAAAATTTCAGATTTATTTCTAAACTTTAAAGTCATGAAAACTTATGAAAACACCATGATTTTATGTCAAAACACTTCTACAATCTACTAACATGTTTATGAAGTCAATCTAGGCTTTAGAACAATTTTTCATATGATTAAATATGTTTATAATATTTATTCAACTCAAATTCATGATTATAAAATTTTGACAGCTTTATAAAACAAGTTTAAAACCCTTAAAAATCAATCTAAACTTAATAACATCATCATAAATTCATCCAACAATAATTTATGATCATAATATCAAAGTTTAGAACCTAAAAATTCATAAAATTATAACTTCATAAATTTTTCAAACCCTAATTATAATTTCATGAACAACAAATTTAATTCATGTCTTAAAACAATTCATACTTATATCAAAACATGATTAAACTTATAAAAACATGATCAAACATAATTATAATCATAAATTTGCAAGATTGAATCAAAAATAAAGAAGTAGAAAATTTTTTTTTTATAAAAGTCGAAATATACCAACAAAGGGGAAGGGCTCCGGCAGTGGTGGCCGGCTGGTTGCGCACGGCGGCCGGCTGGTTGCTGCTGCGGTGGGGTCCGGCAGGGCGCGGATCCCGAGGCTCCGAAAAAAGAATTTTTTTTCTTCTTCGAACTTCCGACTCCCTTTTTTGTTTCTTTGAAACTTGCGAAAGTTTTTTTTTTTGGATCTTAAAGTTTTTTTTTCTCTCTAAATTTTTGGAATCCTAATTGACTAGTATGATCAGTAAAAGTTTAGAATTTTAGATTTTGTAGGTATTTTTAGGCCTCAAAGTAGGATTTTGGTGGGGCCCATAAACACTCCTAAGTAAATTAGGAAACCTTAAAAAAAACTATTTTTAGAAGTTTTTTAAAATATTTTTAATCATAAAAATTACTATTTAAGAACACAAATAATACTTTTAACCAAAACTCTATCATTTTCTAAGTTTTTGTTAATTTCTTTTTATTTAATACTTTTATTGAACATAATATTCAATAAAAATACTAAAATTATATGAATAATTACAAAGGTTATACGTATGAAATACAAAAATACTTTGTTTAAATACGTGAAAATGTGGAGTATTACAATGGTGCCAAGCATTCGGGGTCAATTGGCATAACCCCAAGTCGTAGCATTTGAGGAGATTAAGGAAGAAAGAAAAGAAAGGAATGGAAACTCCCATGTCAATCATAGACATGTATATTCCAAAGCACCCATCTGGTGCATTTAGGAGGGTGTCCCCCTTTTTAGGAAGGACAAGTTGGAAGTCTTTGTGGTTGATAAAGGATTACCATACCGGACAATGTTAATGTCCTTAATGGCTTCCCATCTCACCTGAGATGTTTTAGGTGTGGGAGGGGGAGGGACTCTACAAAGAGGAACGGCTGCCTCTTCAAGGGATTGGCCAGCCGAACTCGAAGATCCGGCCTCATCAGACTATTACAAGGGGTCTGGGTATGTCCACGGGTCAGCCAGAAACTGGACCACGTGTCCACTAGTTAATAATTAAAAGTCCAAGTGGCATTGCCACCTGGCAATGACTAGACCACCAAGGTGGGCCCACACGGCCACGTGTCGTTATAAGACTGGGTCACGTGTCCCCACAAATAAATAGAAGGAGAGTAACCTCCGCCACTTGTCGTAATCTTATTCGATATTGCAAGATAGGCTTAAAGTTAAGATTTGGGCCTTGAAGGCTCAAATATATAGGCCCATGAGGCTTGAATAAATATCAACCAATTAGACAATGACAAATGTCGCACCTCTATTTGTTAGCCTCCAAACCCAAGGGCTATAAATAACCCTCAAAATCATCATTTTGGGGGGCATTCAATTTTCATTCATTCTTACATCATACATAGAGAATTTCTCTCTCTAAGTTGCTCTCTAGATTACAGAGTTGTTAATTATTACTAATTTGTCTTAATCCTAATTCACATACTTACTTAAGCATCGGAGGGGGAAAAAATCCTATAAGGATTTTGTTCCCTTGTTTTGCAGGAATCCAAGGTACGGACATCGAGGGGTGAACAAGTCCACATCTGTCGATCTGACGTGTAGTCCTCTAGTTCTCTCTCTGCGTAATCAGATGAAGGGACACCTCCAGGAGTTTATACTACATCAACATTGGTGGTAGATCAATCTGTACCTATGGACTGAATAGAGGATCGGCGTTTGAGGCTCTAATCTCCAATGTTTGTGGTACTAGTATTTGTGGAATTTACGCTACAAAGGTATAATCTAGACTGTTACTTGATCCTTTAATTGTTATGCATGATGATCCTATTTAGATGTTAAGAATATGATTCTTGAAATTCCTCTAAGTGCATCCAAATTCCTACAGATGTGTCTATGGATTTCATTGTACGATTCACAAGAACTACAAGGAGCAAAGATTCTATTATGGTGGTGGTGGACAAATTTTCAAAAATGGCTCACTTTACACCTTGCCATAAAACACATGTTAGAAGTATGACTAGTATTATAGAACAAACTTATCTGGATGTGTCGTGGCGTGACCAATATCACTGCCCTAAAGTCGAATTTGCCCCGCACTCGTACACACGGCCTCTTGGCAATCGACCCCCAGGGTTACACGACGTCTACTGTAATGGTGTACCGCAAAAGAGTAGAATGAAAACTCGATCAGACAAAGCCCGTGAATTGTGTTTAGTTCTTTTGAGAGAGGAAGATGATTTTTCAGTGTCCTTTTGTGTGAAGAAGATGTATCGTATTTATAGATGCAGTGGTGGAAGATAAAACGGGAAGACTGACATTAAAAGGTAAACCGAGATTATGGCCCTATTAAAAGGCGATAATACTGAAATTAAAAAGATTATGGTGATATTAAAGGCAATAATCAAGGCAAAAATCAGTGCAATAACGGTTACAATATCAACAAAGATATTGTAACAGTCAAAACTACTAGACGGTTTTTAACCAAAAATTAGGCTCGTGTTTAAAACCCCTTGCCACACCCACGCACGCGCCGCGCTACTCGCCCGAGCCCGGCTCGGCCCGGCGCGCGCGCGCGCGTGTGGTCCTCAAGTCCCTCCACTATGGAACTCTAATATGACCTTATAGAAGCTAGTGATATATAAACTAAGTAAGATGGTTTATATTTTTCTAATGTGGGACAATGAAGAGAGAAGAAAAGAGAGTCCCTTTCTTTCTCTTTTCTTTTGAAGCAACAATAATGGAGTAGTAGCAACATATACTCCAACATTCCCCCACATGATTCAAAAGAAATGAGAACAAATGAAACGAGTGCAGGATAAAGATTTGGGCATAGGAGATGTCAGTTTTTCAAGTATCAATGTCTTGTGGACTTGAATTGATACCCAGTGTTTACAAAAGTGTTCTACAGCCATTTTAGGTTGAATGTATCCTGAACCTATAATGGGGGTTGTATGAACAAATTTGCACACTTAACCTTATCTCAATTCTGATAGAGTTTTCGCACACACAATAATCTATAAATATGTATATATAGTTTGTCCCTCACAAATACCTGGGTTTTCATGAATGCTCTAGAGACCCTAAGCCCGTAGGATCTCATAGGGGTAGGACAAATTCCCCACATTCATATAGGTAAGTTCATCAAGTTTGTACTCATCACAAACCACTGCAATGGGCTATGAACTTATTAAGAGCTAATGCTCAACCTTGCACATAATTTTTTTTAAATCAATACTACATCACTTTTATTAGAATGGTTCATAGTACATCTCTCGAGTTACATTATGACTTCGTTTGATCCTTTGAACTTGAGCAAATTGATTCAAGTTGGGTATCCATCATAAATTACCCATTAACGGGCTTTAAACCCATTCCTTGGGCTGACTCCAGCACCATTTTTGTACAAAGGCCTTTAGTTAGAGGATCTGCAATATTCCTCTCTGATTTTACATACTCAAGTGATATCACATTTTTCCTGATCAGGTCTCTCACTATTCCAAGCCTCATTCGTATGTGCCTCCTCTTTCCATTGTAAGATTTATTTAGTGCAGCACCAATGGAAGCTTGTGAGTCACAGTGCATGGAAACTAAAGGAGTAGGTTTCCCCCACAATGGAATGTCTAGAAGTAGCCCTCTTAGCTACTCAGCTTCTTGCCCTGCAATTTCTAAAGCAATAAACTCAGATTCCATTGTAGATTTAGCAATGCAAGTTTGTTTAGATGATTTCCAAGATATAGCACCACTAGCCAAAGTAAACACATAACCGCTAGTAGATTGAATTTCATCATTATCAGACACCCAATTGGCTTCACAATACCCTTCTAGAACACAAGGTGTTCTATGGTAATGTAGACCCCAATTGATTGTTCCTTTCAAATATTTTAGCAATCTGATCAAAGCACCCAAATGTTCGTGATTGGGATAATGTGTGTATCTACTCAATCTACTAACGGCATATGCTATATCTGGCCTTGTATAGTTCATCAAAAACATAACACTTCCAATGATTTTGGCATACTCTTCTTGAGAAAAACTATTACCTTTATTCTTTTTCAAATGTATACTAGGATCATATGGAGTTTTCATAGGAGTACACTCAAATTTATTAAATTTCTATAAAATTTTCTCAATGTAGTGAGCTTGATTTAAAGACAACCCATATGAAGTCCTAGTAATCTTTGTGCCAAGAATCACGTCAGCCTCTCCTAAGTCCTTCATATCAAAGCAAGAACTTAATTGGAAAAGTTTTAGTAGAGTTAACTATGTCTATATTAGTACCAAAAATAAGCATATCATCCACATATAGACATATCATAATACAACCAAGCTCATCTAATTTTGAATAAACACAAGCATCAGAGTCATTTACCTGAAAACCATTAGAGGTCATGGTTTGATCAAATTTCTCATACCACTGTTTAGGTGCTTGTTTTAAGCCATATAAAGATCTAATGAGCTTGCATACCGTGTTTTCCTGTCCTGGTACCACACAACCTTCAGGTTGTCTCATGTATATTTCTTCTTGCAAATCGCCATTCAAGAAAGTTGTTTTCACATCCATCTGATGCACAACAAGATTATGAATGGATGCAAGTGCTATAAGCACTCTAATGGTGGCAACCTTAGTCACAGGAGAATAAGTATCAAAGAAATCTAAACCTTTCTTTTGGTCGTTCCCACAAACCACTAGCCTAGCTTTGTATTTGTCTATTGAACCCCATCAGGTTTTAATTTCTTTTTAAGTACCCATTTGCTACTCAAAGGCTTGCATCCCCTAGGAAGGTCAGTCAAAATCCAAGTATTATTGCTCATAATAGACTCGATTTCACTGTTTATAGCCTCTAACCAAAAACTAGAGTCAATGGATCTCATAGCCTCCCCATAATTCCTAGGGTCATCTTCTAGTACAAAAACGTTGACTAATTGCTCATCTACACTTTCTTGCTCTACTAGAAAAGAAGTGATAAGGTCAGGACCAAAATTTTTCTTAACTCTGGATCTCTTGCTTTTTCTAAGTTCTATGGTTTCGCTAGATGATGCAATGTCATGTTTTGCAGAAGAATATGATGCAACAGGTAAAGATGGATAAACATGCATTTTCATTGGAAAAATATGTTCAAAAAATTCAACGTCTCTGGATTCCTTTATGGCACCAAATCCAGAACCATCTTTAAGGATCAACCTGTAAGCAACACTGTTAGTAGCATAACCAATAAAAATACCATCCACAGTCTTAGGACCAATTTTATTCCTTTGGAACTCAGGTACAGCTATCTTTCCTAAACACCCCCACACTTTTAGGTAGTTAAGGTTAGGCTTGAAGCCTTTCCACAATTCATAAGGTGTTTTGTCAAGTTTTTTGTGTGGTACACGATTTAGATCATAGCAAGCTGAAAGAAGAGCCTCTCCCCACATATTAATAGGCATACCGGAACTTATAATCATAGCATTCATCATGTCTTTCAAGGTTCTATTTTTCCTCACAGCTATCCCATTTTGTTCTGGTGTATAAGGTGCAGTGAATTCATGGATAATCCCATTTTCTTCACAAAAATTTCTATGTGGAGTTCCATCATACTCACCACCCCGGCCAGACCTAAGTCTTTTTATTATAAGGTTTAATTGGTTTTCTACCTCAGCTTTGTAAATTAAGAACTTTGCTTCGGCCTCATCTTTTGAACTAAGCAAATAGACTTTGGTAAACCGGGAGAAGTCATTAATAAATGTTATGTAATAGTGTTTCCCACCCCTACTCATAGAGTTTTTGAAGTCACCTAAATCAGCTTGTACTAATTCTAGTAAGGTGGAAGAACGATTAACATTTTTGTTGAACGATTTCTTAGGGTGCTTGGCTTCTACACATACTCCACATTTCTCAAAGGTTGTAGAAATAAAGTTTGAAATTAGACCAAGTTGTTTGAGTTTTTTAATAGATGCTACTTTAACATGACCTAACCTGGAATGCCATAAAGAAACAAACTCAGCAACATAAACAGAACCAGCGGAAAGTTTATTAGCAATCATAACATCAACATCAAGAACGAACAGCCCCCCATTACAGAAACCCTTTCCCACGAATCACCATTTCTGGTGAGTACAAGTTTATCAGATTCAAATGTTAATTTAATCCCTACTTTGTTGAGCAAGGCTCCAGAAATAAGGTTCCTGCGAATTTCAGGCACATGTAAAACATTTTGTAAAGCAATAATTTTTCCAGAAGTTAATTTTAGAGAGACTTTTCCCTTTCCATGGACACTCATAGAACTTGAGTTGCCCATGAAAACATAGTCACCTTCAGCCACCTGTTCATAAGAATCAAACACTTCTTTGTTAGAGCAAATGTGCCTTGTGGCACCAGTATCAACAATCCATGCAGTCACGTTGGTGACTAAGCTGATTTCAGAAACAACAGCAGCTATGACATCATTGGATTCGGCTAGATTGGCTTATGCTTTGGAAGTGCTTCCTTTCGATTTTCTTCCTGGTTCGTGACCCTTTTGACATTCCCTACCAGAATGTCCGAATTCACCACTGGTAAAACAATTACCCTTGAATGAACGTTTTGGAGTAGTATCTTTGTTTTTGATGAACTTATTATTTCTAGTGCCATGAAACTGGTTCGTGCCCTTTCCCTTGTATGTTTTGAGCTTACCTGTAGACTTAGATTCAACAAGGTTAGCAGTAGAAGAAGAATGTTCATGAGTTTTTCCTTTAACCTGCAACCTATTTTGTTCCTCGATCTTGATGTGCGACCCTAACTCTTGAAGGGTGAAACCCTTCTGCTTGTGCTTCATGGAATGCATATGCGTCTCCCATGATGCTGGCAGTTTATCAAGTAGACAGTTGACTTGAAAAGTGTCACAAATGTTCATACCCTCAGCAACAATATCCGCACATAAGGTCTCATACTCATGCACTTGATCCAGAATAGATTTATCATCAGACATGTTAAAACTTAACCAACGACTACATGCATATTTCTTAGTACCATAATCATCAGACCTGTACTTTGTTTTTAAAGTATCCCATATATCCTTAGTATTTTTACACATACTGTAAATTAAATACAAAGGAGCAGTCATATAGTGTAACAACATTCCACGACAAGTCTTATTGTCTTTATCAATGTCCCTAATAGAATCAGTTGGAGCAAAATTGACAGAAAGAGCATAATCGACTCCAATTTGACCCAAAAAGAATTCTATTTTGTCAGACCACATTTTCTAATTTTTTCCGTCAAAGTGTTCCATTTTAGACATTTTGGGAATAAAAGGATTGTTAAGGGGAACTGTTATAGGAATACCAGCCATAATAACAGTATTAAAAAGAAAATTCGACTTTAGATTGTTAGAAGTATGACTAGTATTATAGAACAAACTTATCTAGATGTGTCGTAGCGTGACCAATATCACTACCCTAAAGTCAAATTTGCCCCACACTCATACACATGGCCTCTTGGCAATCGACCTCCAGGGTTACACGACGTCTACTCTAATGGGGTACTGCAAAAGAGTAGAATGAAAACTCGATTAGACAATACCCGTGAATTGTGTTTAGTTCTTTTGAGAGAGGAAGATGATTTTTCGGTGTCCTTTTGTTTGAAGAAGATGGATCGTATTTATAGATGCAGTGGCCCTATTAAAAGGCGATAATACTGAAATTAAAAAGATTATGGCGAGATTATGGCGATATTAAAGGCAAAATCAAGGCAAAAATCAGTGCAATAACGGTTACAATATCAACAAAGATATTGTAACAGTCAAAACTACTAGACAGTTTTTAACCAAAAATTAGGCTCGTGTTTAAAACCCCTCGCCATACCCGCGCACGCGCCACTCGCCCGAGCCCGGCCCGGCGCGCGCGCGCGTGTGTGGTCCTCAAGTCCCTCCACTATGGAACTCTAATATGACCTTATAGAAGCTAGTGATATATAAACTAAGTAAGATGGTTTATATTTTTCCAATGTGGGACAATGAAGAGAGAAGAAAAGAGAGTCCCTTTCTTTCCCTTTTCTTTTGAAGCAACAATAATGGAGTAGTAGCAACATATACTCCAACAACAGATGAGGCTATGAATGTTGCGGACTTGTAATTCAGGGATGTGGTGAGACTGCATGGAGTTCCTAAAACCATTGTCAGTGACAGAGATTCAAAATTCATGAGTTACTACTAGAAGTCACTGTGGAAGCTGGTAGGGACGAAATTACTCTTCAGTACTTCATATAATCCTCAGATTGATGGGCAGTCTGAAGTGACAAACGGGACACTGGGAGTATTACTGCGTGCATTGGTTAGCAAAACTCAGATGGGTTGGGACATGAAATTGGTGCATGCTGAGTTTGCTTATAGCAGATCACCTACTTATGCAACCAAGCATTCACCCTTTGAAGATGTTTATGGAGTGAATCCCAAGCTACCAATTTATTTCATTCATATTCCCAAAGATCTTTATGGAGTGAATCCTAACATACCAATTGATTTCATTCATATTCCCAAAAGTGAGTTGGTTCATAAGGATGCTCTATCAAAGATTGAATATATGCAGAAATTACATGCACAGGTTAGAGCAGGAATTAAAAAGGTGAATAACTAGTACAAAGCTCATGCAAACAAGCATCGAAACCAATGAGGCTATGTTGAAGGCGATCTACTTTGGCTACACATGAGGAAGGAAAGGTTTCCTAATCAGAGGAAAAATAAATTGATGCCTAGGTGTGATGGTCCTTTCTAGATACTAAAGAAGGTTGGTGATAATGCTTATCAGCTGGAGTTGCCAGGAGATTATGGAGTTCATGCTACATTCAATATAGGTGATTTATCTCCTTACATTCCTGATGAAAAACTTCGAATTTTGAGATTAAACTCTTTTGAATAAGGGGAGGATGATAAAAGTGTAAATGGCAATATATATATGGATCACAACTTCGAAAGTTTGTTTGTGAATGCTGGTAAAGATGCAACCATGGGTGAATTGGTTGCATATGGAGACTCAAGTCATATGGGTACATCAAGGGTTGGGATTTGCGTGTGCATGGTCACATACACTTAGTGGCTCGCGAATCAAGGAAGGAAATTGGTGGAATAAGGGGAATAAGTTGGTTTTGCCTATAGGTTTTTTCCTACTACATTGGTTAGGGTTTTTCTCATTTTAGGCATGAGTCTTTTTGTTCTTGTGGATTCTTGGTCATCATTATCATCCAAAAATACATGAAGAATGTTTTCTTGAATGTTTCTTGATATAAAGATTGGATCTTGAAATGTTTCTTGAAGATTGGTGGAGTTTCTTGAAATTGCGCAAAAATAGAGCGAGCAAGTGGCAAGCATTTTTGACGATTTTAGGCAACTTGGGCAAGTGGATTCTCACGTGTATTTTGGTTTCAATTTGATGATTATTTTGTTTGTTAATTTTTTAGTCAATTTGTTAGAATAAAATCTAGTTATTTAGAATAAATGTAAGTTGCAAGATCAAGTTGTTGTGCAAGTGGATCAACTTGTGAGTCGTAGATTTATTTTGGACGTGTGTTTTGTAAGGGGGTCCGGATTTTTGGGCTTTTCTAGTGTGTTTAGAGTTTGTTAGGATTTAGTTGACGGCTATATCTATAAATAGTCCCAATTACAATTGTAACTAATAAGTTTTGGTGATTAATAAAAAGGTTTCCTTTTGTTTACTTGAAAACAAAATTTCGATTATCTTGAGAGTTGGTTGAACGATTCCTTTATACGCTCGTGTGGATTGATTAATGGCTTTGAGGGTGCCTAGGGCTTTACTCAAAGACTAATCTATCAACCTAAATTTGTGAGTTTTGGTGGCTAGGCCTTTAGACATTCGTGAATTTAGTTTTTGATACCTTGTGAGTTTTTGTTCACACGAAAATTCACATCAGCGCCCAACCTAGCAACCAAGGTTTGGCTGCACTAGCCAACATTCACACATCTCCAAGTTCTACAAAAGAAACCAAGCTCCACAAAAAGAACTAAACTCCACAAAAGCAACATCTACATCTACATCTACATCTACATCTCATTAATCCCCAGCGATGTAATCTCGTGACCTTCAAAGTCAACAATCCCTATTGAGGTGACTTTGCGACTTTTTAGGTCAAAATGATGAATAATGCCTTTATAAGTTAACATTAGAATTTTGGCCCGGGCAATGCTCCGGGTTGGCTACAATTATCAAATATGCTTTTTTCATAATGTATTTTTTGTTTAATGCGAAATTAGATTACATGGATTGCAAATCAGTTACTAATTAAAAAAAACAAAACAATTATAAAAGACTTGGATAAAAATAACAATGTCATAGTTTTGGTGCAATTGGATAAACAATCTAATACAAATTAAAAGCTCATACCATATGATTACAAGACTTTATTATCCATTACTTTGAAATATTAAACATCAAATTTATTATGGATTGGTGGTTAAACTTTCACATTTTGTTTCAAGTGTCACTAGTGGAAAATTTCCTAATCGTAACGCCCTATATGTAACGGGCCTTCTGTTGGATCGTTACAAATGGGGTTATTGTATCGGGCATTTTGTGAAAATGTTACAAAAACATGCTTTTTTATCACAAAAAAATTATTTGTAGCGGGCTGGTTTATCGCCCGTTACAAACAATATTTTTTGTAACAATATTTGTTGGTGCCCGTTACAAATACGATGGTATTTACTCCACTTTCAGTTATTTGTAACGTACAAAGTTATGCCCGTTACAATTAAATTTTCATGTGTAGCGTCCTTTCATCAACCGTTACAATGGAAGTTTGTAAAAAGAATAAAAACTAGAAACATTTTATAAAAGAATTGTTGAAGAAAACTTAATATCAGGATTTATCAAACAAAAACCTCTAAAACACAAACCAAAACCAAAATTGCTTCCTGTGAATCCCCTCCCACAAACTCTTGCCTTCGCAAATTCCACCGCCGTCACTCTCTCTCACCTTCGCAAATTCCACCACCACTAAACTCGAAATCCTCCGAAACTGCAATCGGTGGAGTAAAAAACTCAAATTCCTACAATTGGCCATCAATTATTTCAATTTATTGGTAAGTTCTCATCTTCGCATTGATTCTTGATGTGCGAATTGATTTGATTTAGAATTGTCGGGAATTTCGTTTGTATAAGGCTGAGATCATAAACATGAATCCTTATAGCAGTCTTCGAAACCCTAAACGAAATCATATCGTAGGTACAGGTTAGGGTTATTGTAAATTAATTTCAGACATTTAAGAGAAGAAATGGAGGTCGCAACAAACATGGTCGTCGTCATGTCAACTTCATTCGCTGCTTAAATTGCGGCAAATGCTGCCCTAAGGTTTAATTTTAGTTTTTTTTAAGAATAATTTTTACTTGGTTTTGATTTTTGTTTGTAATTTTTGTGTAAATTTATTATAAGTTTACTTGTATTAATTTTTCAATTGCATTGTTATGGTTTTGTATTTTTTAATTTAGAGTTATTTTTTTGCAGCAGTAATATGATTTATTGAGCTTTATTTTAGAATTGAATTTTTTTTTAGTATAGAAATACTAATTTCCTCTATTTTTGTTATTATTAATAATTTGTTGATGGAAATAATCATAATTTTTGGTGTTTTATTGGGATTTTAGCTTCATACTTATGTGATTGATATTGTGATTTTTACCATATTAATTTGTTGACGAAAAAGTTAGAAAATTTGGTGGTAAGAATTTTGGGTTTAAGTTGGTTAATTTGAAAAGGAATTCGATATATTATTCAATTGGATTATATTTCACTGAACAAGTAGTCGATTTCAGGGGCTAAAATGTGGTTTTGACTTCAGTAGGTATAACACCCCCAAATTCCTCACTTTCTAACTTACCTCAAACCTATAAACACAAGAGGAACTTGAGCATGTTACCGCCACGTCACAACTAATTATGAAAACTAATTGCAACGCTAAGGCTAAGGTAAAACAACACACTTTACTAAAACCATTTTATAAAAGTCAAACAACTCACAGCGGAAGTCTTTACAACTAAGTCAAACATTAAATTAACAACTTGGAACCATCACGGCCCTTATTCCAAACCACTAGAAAAATCTAAAGTCAAAACAACTACCAAATATTATCCACTCCTCTCGAAAAATCCCTTCACCATGCATATGCTCAACAACCTGCAACTTATTTGCATTAACAAGCAAACAGAACAAGAAAACCATGGAAATATATATGTGTCAGCAACCACTGCTGAGTATGCACAACATAGCAGAAACAAACATAACACACGAGACACACACACATAGCACAAAAATACACATAACAAGACTCTCACTCCAAATTAAGACTCATGACCCATAAGTTCAAAATTCTTCATCTTGATTATACTTCTTGCTTCGAAAGGATATAGGAAACGTGAACGGGCTCTTTGGAAAGACGGTCGTCAACCAAGTAGGTAGCGCTCCCCGTTCAATCCGAACTCTAACAGAAAGATAGCTAGTCTTTCAAAAACAGTGGGTACATGGTCTCCATCACCCCATGTCCAAACTTAACTCTTTAACTTTGGATTAGAACTAAAGTGAAGCAAGTCGTCACACATATGGAAAGTACAAAGCGTAAGGCAATAAATACCTCCCGTATGGTAACCTCATTTGGCCTGAATGAGTACTCACTGTCCTTTATAAAAATCTAATCCATAATTGCTTACTTAACTTTGCTTTACTGACTTATTTTAACTTTGACTTAAAAAGCATTAACTTTGACTGTTCTTGTAAACATGACTCTTATGGTCAAACTTGCTCAAAACATCGCATAGAGCATTACAACTCATGAACAAACTTCAAAACACTAAACATGTCAGTTTAGACTCTTAACCCTCATATTAAAGCTTCATATAGCGCACTGTCCAGAATTCAAACATAACTTAAAACACAACCGAAAAAGTCAAACATTCACCGTCAGACTTCGAACACATACAAAACAAATAGAAACCATCAAACACTTAACCAACACTTGTAATGACTCTTTCCTCTTTTAGAACCTTCCATTATAGTAAATGGATTTTGAAAACATTTTTAGAGAAACTTCTATTCCTAGAAATTTATTTTGAAAAACATTTGTTTTAAACAGGCAATAGAAATAGAAAAAATCTGAAAATAATATAAAAAATTAAATAGGTTCGAAAAACACTTTTCCAAAACTTTTACTGCCTAAAATACAGTCTCAAACAAAATCTCGTGGCTAGATAAGGTCTATGTGAATTTAGTAGATTTTAAACTAAAACCCTAAAACTAGCGAAAAACAATATTAAAAATCCAAGCTAATACCTAATAATTCTCTAGGTCGGGAAACCCATTATAATTCCTTTATTCTCTATTAACCAGTAACAACCTTAGAAACCTTAGTTCACGTTTTAAATATTATTTAAAGGAGGTATTTTTTGAAAACAGTCCAATCTGTCTAAAACCAATCTAAAAATTATTTAAAAATATTGGAAAACCTTTTAATGACGAAACCAACTCTATAAACTAATTAGCTTCTGGAACATTAAAAATAATCTCATAGTCAGATTCGACCTTTAGACCTTCTGAAACAATATTTTTCGGTAAAAACCGCAAAACTGAAAACTGACTAATAAAATTATTTGACCATGCTATACTTCATGTTACAGTACGAGAATTTAACACAACTTCACATACATCACAATAAGTCTAAAATAAGCTTTACGAGCATACTTCAACACTTTAACCTCATATAACAAATTTTACACATAAACCAGCAGATTTTCGGTTCAACACTATAAAATTCATGGGGGCTTGCATGATCGTTTTCTTGCTCCAATAATTTAACACGACATACTATAATACTAAACCTAAGTTTTCATGCTATTATACCTTTGATATGTCGCACATACCTTGCTCGCTAAATTTCCTTCTTAATTAAAACTGCTCTTCGGAAAATTCTCCTCCTTGCATTAAAATACAAAAATACCATTAGAAATTCGACTAACCTCATATGAACATTATATAACTAATATACAGCCTCTAAAATAATTTTTCGTGCATAAATTTCGATTATTTATAATTTCTATGATTTGTTTTATTAAAAATTCAATTTTTGACATAAACTAATCTATTAAATAAAAATCACCAAACTAATTTTTAAAAATAATTTGAAAACATCAAAACACTTTTTATTTACTGAAAAACATTAGGGAAACACTTTTTCGATTTTTTAAAAAATAATTTGGAAGGAAAAATAATTTTCTCTCTCTTTTTCTTATTTTCGAAAACCATGGTGAGTGGGCTACTTTGAGGTGGTTTTTGGCCACCTTGGTGGCTGCATGGGTGGCGGATCTTGGTACCTGGTGGTAGAGTGCAGCAAGGGCTGTCACGTGGTGGTGGTTGTGGCGGCAGATGTGAAGTGTGGTGGTTGTGGTGGTGGCTCAAAGTTGGTTCCACGAAGAGGAAAACTGCAGTTTTATTTTTTTCTGTTTGTGTACTTTGCTGCGGTTTTTGGGCTGCAGTTTTTCTTTCTTTTTTTGATTTTTTGGAAAGGGTTTTAAAGAGTAAAATTTGATGAACCAGAGAGCTATATATAGGGTATATGG
>PYUH01000259.1:461879-495020 GCA_016808085.1 Suaeda aralocaspica | reverse complement strand
ATGGGCTTTAAGGAATTTCGGCCAAATCAAAGTGAAAAGATAAAGTTTTGATTTTTTTTTTTTTTTTGTATTAGATCTAAATTGTGTAGGATAATTTTGGATATGTTTATCTTTTGTAAAATCTGAAATTTATCCTAACTAAAAGATACAAATATCTAGGTAGTTAAAATAAATAATTTAGAAAATAGTTTTGGCCATAAAATATTTATGGGCCTTGGAAAACCGAAAATACCCCATTTTGGGCCTAATATGGTCCGAAAATAATTAAAATAAAAACCATAATTATTTTTGCTATTTTTGAAATTAAATTTAAAATACTCAAAACCTCCTTTAAAAATAATTACTATTTCTAATAAAACCTTTTGTAAAATAAATTATTTTAAGCCATAAAAATATAATAGACTTTATTTTCCGAAATTCATAAAACTATTATATTATAACGTATAAAAAAATATATAAAGTCTTAAAAATGCAGCGGGGATTACAGTAGGTGCTAGTTGTTTTGGTTGTTAGTGTTTGATTGATAATTGTGATGGGGTTGAAGGTTTGACTGTGGTGGTGTCGAAGGCTGTGATTATGGTGGGGTTGAAGGCTTTGATTGAGGTGGGGTTGAAGGTTGAGGCAGCGAAAGCGACGTAACAGGTGGTACACCAGAAGGTACAGAATCCACTAGTGTTCGCTTTGGAAATGTGGCTTTCTTTTAACTTTACTTGAACAGTTACTGACTTTCTTCTTCTTCTATTTTTTGGATGTGGGTGGGGGTTGCAGTGGAATAGGATTCATTTGTGGTGTATATCATTTCTACTTATGCGTTACTTAGTTTATAGAATCAATAGTTTACCATATGTTTATAACATTACGTATATTTGATGACACCACAAGATGCTGACTGTGGCTATTCCGTACTACGTTGTATGCCTGTATGCAAATATCAATGAATCGGTTCTCATATTGGCCAGCTTCATAGAAGTCGTTTCTTATAGTGGAAAATCAATTGCCAATATCATATTCTCTTAAAAGATTTTTGAGAAGGGTGGTTTTTAAAGGATTAGATTCTTCAAATAGCTGGAGAATATTCAGATATTGGTGCTCTAGTAGTTCCCCCCTCCACAACTACATTCATTATCTTTTTTATGAATCAGTCAGGAAACTGCTTTTATAGGGATTTCTGAATAAATATTTGACCTGTGTGTGTATATCGATCAGTGGTTTCCTTTGATAGAGTATGATAGATTCCTTTTTTCTTGATTTTCATGTTCTTTCCGAGTTAGAGGGCTGCTATAAGATAGGAAAGTGTAGACAATAAACAAAATACGGACTACTTTGGAAGTTTGAAGGTTGAGAACTTTCGGGAGTTTGTTTGATTTGGATTGTGATGCAGCTGTTTCATGAAAGGATTTGGTCAAATACAGTTTTACTTGAAAAAGGTACTGCTCTCTCTTTCATTTGCTCCTTGCATTAGAATGGATCTCCTGTGGCTTTGCTTGAAATTTGAAACAGACCCAACCCCACTGCCCATAGCTATTAAGAACTTGAGTTGTTTAACTAAACCATTCAGGTGGTTAAGTGCTAGTAGGTAAGGATATAGAAAGAAATAGAATAAGAAGATAGAATAACACTTAGTTTTTAGCGAGCTATCAGCACAAACACATGGATCAGCGAAGCTTTACGAGTGGAAGTTAGCTAACTATTCTATCTAAGTTGAATTGGGACTTCATTCCCGCCGTCTATACTATAACGCTATTTGGATCCTATCGCTTCTTTGTCTTACAAACCAAACTTATAACTGAGTCTATCTGACTTATCAGCCTGCAATTACCGTCGTGTCTCCAAATATATACCTATGCTTTTATTTAGGCTTCTCCCTATAAAGCAGCAATTACCTTAAGTGTTTTTAAATATTACCACCCTGCTATTCTTAATCTCGATTTGCATCTTGGGACATAAAATTCCATCTCGATGGGAAGAATGGTAAAGAAGAAGAGCAAGCAAAGCAATAGATCCTGCTCCTCCCCTGATCTCCCTCGTATGGAGTATTCTTGCATGCTAAGCGGGATTCGATGCAGCAAAAGGCTGTACCAGAAAGAATTACTTATCTCTGAGAAGAAGGGTTTCAGTGATCCATATGACTTGGGGGCATGTCTAGTTTATCTGTAATACTGTGTTGAATTTTAACTGTTTGTTTACAGAATTTTTTCTTTATTGATCTTTTGCAGGCACACACCATTCTAAAGTAGGAGCTGTCTTAACATGCTAGCTCTCATGTATCGACAGAAAGCAAGTTGAACGTTCAAGCTCTCTGTTAATACAGACGTTAAATTCTTTCTTGAATGGTCCTTACAAAACCATTATAATTACCATCTTTGTTTGGTGTTTAACATGTTGTTAGTGCTGTGTCTTGGTACCATCTTAATTATAAGGACTCTTGATCTGTTACTCGCATAAAGAAAAAATACTAAGTGAAGAATTCTTGGGCACTGGGAGGTAGTGTCTTTCCTATGGAATACTCCATTGTAAGATACATCATAGTCAAATATCTTAGCCTAATTTTATTCATCGTACCAGAATGCCTGTTTGCCCAAACGCCAAACCCGAGCTGTACCGATTTTTTTTTAGTATAGCAATACTAATTTCCTCTATTTTTGTTATTATTAATAATTTGTTGATGGAAATAATCATAATTATTTTTGGTGTTTTATTGGGATTTTAGCTTCATACTTATGTGATTGATATTGTGATTTTTACCATATTAATTTGTTGACGAAAAAGTTAGAAAATTTGGTGGTAAGAATTTTGGGTTTAAGTTGGTTAATTTGAAAAGGAATTCGATATATTATTCAATTGGATTATATTTCACTGAACAAGTAGTCGGTTTTAGGGGCTAAAATGTGGTTTTGACTTTAGTAGGTGCTAGTTGTTTTGGTTGTAGTGGTTTGACTGATAATTGTGATGGGGTTGAAGGTTGTGACTGTGGTGGTGTCGAAGGCTGTGATTATGGTGGGGTTGAAGGCTTTGATTGAGGTGGGGTTGAAGGTTGAGGCAGCGAAAGCGACGTAACAGGTGGTACACCAGAAGGTACAGAATCCACTAGTGTTCGCTTTGGAAATTGTTGGCTTTCTTTTAACTTTACTTGAACAGTTACTGACTTTCTTCTTCTTCTGTTTTTGGATTGTGGGTGGGGGTTGCAGTGGAATAAGGATTCATTTGTGGTGTATATCATTTCTACTTATGCGTTACTTAGTTTATAGAATCAATAGTTATACCATATGTTTATAACATTACGTATTATTGATGACACCACAAGATGCTGACTGTGGCTATTCCGTACTACGTTGTATGCCTGTATGCAAATATCAATGAATCGGTTCTCATATTGGCCAGCTTCATAGAAGTCGTTCTTTATAGTGGAAAAATCAATTGCCAATATCATATTCTCTTTAAAAGATTTTTGAGAAGGGTGGTTTTTAAAGGATTAGATTCTTCAAATAGCTGGAGAATATTCAGATATTGGTTGCTCTAGTAGTTCCCCCCTCCCAACTACATTCATTATCTTTTTTATGAATCAGTCCATGACAACCTTTTTTTATAGGGTATTTCTGAAATAAAATATTTGACCTTGTATTGTGTATATCGATCAGTGGTTTCCTTTGATAGAGTATGTATAGATTCCTTTTTTCTTGATTTTCATGTTCTTTCCGAGTTAGAGGGCTGCTATAAGATAGGTAAAGTTGTAGACAATAACAAAAATACGGACTACTTTTGGAAAGTTTGAAGGTTGAGAACTTTCGGGAGTTTGTTTGAATTTGGATTGTGATGCAGCTGCTTTCATGAAAGGATTTGGTCAAATACTAGTTTTACTTGAAAAAGGTACTGCTCTCTCTTTCATTGCTCCTTGCATTAAGAATGGATCTCCTGTGGCTTTGCTTGAAATTTGAAACAGACCCAACCCCACTGCCCATAGCTATTAAGAACTTGAGCTTTGTTTAACTAAACCCATTCAGGTTGGTTAAGTGCTAGTAGGTAAGGATATAGAAGAAATAGAATAAGAAGATAGAATAACACTTAGTTTTTAGCGAAGCTATCAGCACAACACATGGATACAGCGAAGCTTTACGAGTGGAAGTTAGCTAACTATTCTATCTAAGTTGAATTGGGACTTCATTCCCGCCGTCTATACTATACGCTATTTGGATCTATCGCTTCTTTGTCTTACAAACCAAACTTATAACTGAGTCTATCTGACTTATCCAGCTGCAATTACCTGTCGTGTCTCCAGATATATTACCTATGCTTTTATTTAGGCTTCTCCCTATAAAGCAGCAATTACCTTAAGTGTTTTTAAATATTACCACCCTGCTATTCTTAATCTCGATTTGCATCTTGGGACATAAAATTCCATCTCGATGGGAAGAATGGTAAAGAAGAAGAGCAGCAAAGCAGGAATGATCCCTGCTCCTCCCCTGATCTCCCTCGTATGGAGTATTCTTGCATGCTAAGCGGGAATTCGATGCAGCAAAAGAGCTGTACCAGAAAGCAATTACTTATTCATCTGAGAAGAAGGGTTTCAGTGATCCATATGACTTGGGGGCATGTCTAGTTTATCTGTAAATACTGTTGTTGAATTTTAACTGTTTGTTTACAGAATTTTTTCTTTATTGATCTTTTGCAGGCACACACCATTCTAAAGTAGGAGCTGTCTTAACATGCATAGCTCTCATGTATCGACAGAAAGCAACTGTAGAACGTTCAAGCTCTCTGTTAATACAAGACGTTAAAATTCTTTTCTTGAATGGTCCTTACAAAACCATTATAATTACCCATCTTTGTTTGTGTGTTTAACAGTTGTTAGTGCTGTCTTGGTACCATCTTAATTATAAGGACTCTTGATCTGTTACTCGCAATAAAGAAAATACTAAGTGAAGAATTTCTTGGGCACTTGGGAGTGTAGTGTCTTTCCTATGGAATACTCCATTGTAAGATCACACTCATATAGTCAAATATATTATTGCCTAATTTTATTCCATCGTACCAGAAATGCCTGGTTTGCCCAAACGCCAAACCCGAGTTGTACTCGAATTTAGATGACTTGATTTTAAGCTGGCCTGAAAATAAATATATTTAATAATCGTCACGCTGTGCTATTTTACAATAGCCCTAAATATGGCCATTGGTCGGTATACTTCTGAGATGTACTTCTATGAATCATTGCTTAAATGTGGACCAGTTCAAGCTACTTGTTCCCGATAATCACTGTGGCTGTTATCTTAAAAGTTATTCATGAGAATGCTTAAGATTGTCACCATTATGTCATTTTGCTTCTTAGAATGTGAACTACTTAATTTAGTACTCTTTCGAGTAAACAATTGTTTGTTTTGTGCACAGGGACTATACAGGAAGGCTGTAGATATGCTAAAGGCCCCGACACTAAAGATGGATGGTATGAGGTGTTATTGTGCTTATTCATTTCGCATTATTTGATGATAGCATTTACCTTGTTGTAAGTAATAAGTACTCCTAGATACTACTATACTTGATGAAGATAGTACTCATGTTTATTGCTTCTTTGTTGTGTTAGATGCAAAATCAAATGTGGAGCATGTTCGAGAAGACATGGAAAGAAGAGACATAGTAGCTCATGCCAGAGGTATGATTGGTCTAATATGATTTATATGATTATCATCTTATTTGATTTTCGTTGTATAATATATGTTAATTAACTTTTTAGGGATTTTAAGGTAATTTGTTTTCCATATTTGGTTGCACATTTTCAGTTAAAAGCAGAAATTGTTGCCTATCTAAAATTCCTTATTTCCTTTGTCCTGTGTGAGACGATTTCTTAACTTCCTTTTGTTCAATATTTCATTACAAGTTAGTTACTCGTAGGACAATACTTATCCTTCTGTTGTTAAACTGATTGCTTTCGTCTCACATTTTTTAGTGTCGTCTGTCCATTAATTTGTAAAAATTATTGAAGTTACAGTAGTTTCTTACAGTAGGCATTGTAATTTGGAATGAAGGTATTACTAAATCAGGATAAACAAAAGTCACAAAAGGAACCAAGCAATGTTATGTCTAGGAAAAAGGCCAAAATCACTATAATTTGATAACAAAGAAAAGCAAGATGCATATTATACAAAGTAGTAGTTTAGCAACCCAAGAACAATTAGAAAGAAGCTAATTCAGATAAGATAGTAAACTAATCAGAGAAATCTCATTTAATCACAACTTATTAGGGCGTATTCACACATATTATCTTGATTACAAGCTTAAATTAATTGCAACTAACTTTATTTACAACTAATAAAAATCAGTTTGGTTTAGGACTGCAATTTTGAGAGCAATTGTGATAAGTCGATGTAGTTGTAGCGGTGCAAAGACGAAGCAGGAACGTGAAGTCAAGTCGAGCTGAGGCGGCTGGTTTTTGTAAAGTTAATGTGCAACTAAGGGATGTAGGGGTGACTTAGATCAAATTTAGTTGATTTATGCTTAGTTTCTCTTTCCTTTTCATCAATGAATAATGATTCAAGCAGTATTGGTGCTACATTTTGAATTTTTTAGTCAATCATTTATTAAATTTGATTGTATTTTGTTGGATGAGATTTCATTTGTTAATGGTGTGCTAGTAAATGGTTCTATCTATTTGGTGATTAATTTGAATTGTGGTGGTAAGTGGAGGTGTAAAGGTAATGAATAATGTGTCTATGGTGGTTGTAGGGTAGGCGTTTTATTAAAAGCCGGTTAATTTGGGGTCTAAAAAAAGCTTATTTGTAACGGGTCTATAAGTTTACCCGTTACAAATAACCTTATTTTTTTGTTGCATAAAATATTATTTGTATCGGGCACACTAAAATGACCGTAAAAAATGACATCTATTTGTAACGGGCTCAATGAAATGCCTGTTACAAATACATGGGTTTTTTGTTACCAATGACCCTATTTATAACGGGCATTCTATAAAGCCTGATATAAATAATTAGCTATTTGTAACGGTCAGAAGCCCGATACAAATACTTTCATTATTTGTAACCCCCACAAACGTAACGTCTAAAATCCGTCCGAAATGAACGATTTTGCCCGATACGAGTAGGAAATTTTCCACTAGTGTGTCATGAGTTCGATTCCTAATAGCTACACATGGTTTCTATTTTAATTTGTGCATTGTAAAGAGTGACATGTGTCACATTCATTGGCGAGCGCCACGTGGCGTAGTTTCGTTAACTGCGACGCCTTTTAATATATTATATAGATGGGGTCAAAGTAAGATCTTAGCAATGCCCAATGAATAAAACAAGGATATATTGGAGAAACATGGTCTCAATCATCCCTAGCAAGTCCCCCTCAAAGGTTCTTCCCCTGTAAGTCAGTAAGTCAGCACATGGATAAATTACAAAATGCCTTTGAAGAGCTTATTATAGCACAAGGGTCTTCAAAAGATTCCCCCTGGCGAGAATACAATTATCTTTTAATCTTCAAAATTCCTTGTAAAGTCAAAAGACATGTCACCACTCCTTAGTGAGTCAATACTTGACAAAATTACCAAAATATCCTCTGGATTATTCGGGCAGATCCCCCAGCACACGAGGGCGATTCTCAAAATTCACAATAATTCCCTAGTGAAACAACCTTCGAATATAGCTTACCACTAAATCCGGAAACAAGTAGTAGATCCTTCATTCTCCACATGAGCCCAAGATCAAAATCAATTCTCCCCAACGCAGTTGACTTAAATTTTGAGAACGAACAATCCTAGTGGAGACATTGTTCACGTAAATCGCCAAATATTACGCTTAGATTGTAATACCCCACATTTTCACGTATTTTAAGAAAGTATGTTTGTATTTTATTCGTATAATTTTAATATTTTTATTGAGAAATCATGTTCAATAGGAAAATTAAATGAAAAGAAATTAATAATAATAAAATAAATAAAAATAAATAATAAATAAGTTTTAATTACAAATAATTATTTGTGTGCATAAATAATATTTTATGTTTATAAAAAAAATATTTTAAAAGGCTTCTATAAATAGAATTTTCAAGATTTCCTAATTTATTTTGAGGCAAGGGCCTAAAGGTAATTTCCACTTCTTAGGATAAATATGGGCTTTTCCAAATCCTACTTTGGGGCCTATAAATACCTCTTAAAACCCAAATTTTCAGATTTCATCCATCGTACTAGTCATTAGGATTCCAAAATTTAGAGAGAGAAAGAGAGAAAAGAAAAAAAAGGGAGAGGATTTTTCGGGGAAAAAAAAACTGCAGTTCGGTTTTAAAAAAAAGGTATTTTGTTCTTGGGATCCATGCCTCGCTGGACCCCACCGGAGCCCCCTCGCGCCACCGCCGGAAACCTCACACTCCTCTCTTTGTTTAGGTATTTTTCGGAACTTTAAAAATAAAATCTGCTTTTTTTTGTTTGAGGAAAACAATTTTGCTTCTTTCTTTTTGATTCAATCTTGCAAATTCATGCTCATATTTATGTTTAATCTTGCTTTTATAATTTTAAATCATGTTTTAATAAATTTATGATTTGCTTTAAGGCATGAATTAATTTGTTGTTCATGAAATTTTAGATTAGGGTTTATTAATTATGAAAGTTATGGTTTTTATGAGTTTTTATTTTTTAAACTTCAATATTATGATCATGAATTATTGTTGTGTGAATTTATTATGATTTTGTGAAGTTTAAATTGGTTTTCAAAGGCTTTGAATATAAAATAAATTGCTGTCCAAATTTTATAATCATGAAATTCAATTGGATAAATATTATGAACATGTTTTGGCTTATGAAAAATTATTTTAAAGCATAGATTGGTTTCATAATCATGTTAGTTGATTGTAGAAGAGTTTTGCCATGAAATTATGGTGTTTTTATGAGTTTTTTCATGACATTAAAGTTAATAACTAAATCTGAAATTTTCATAAAAACAAGTTAAAGTATGTTTTAAGTGTTCATATTATGCTAGTATGATCACATATGAATTCTATCATGTTACATATAATTTTTAGTATGTTTTATGAAGTTTAAAAGTGATTTTAAGCATGTTTAACATGTGGTCCACATTTTATAAAGTGAATAATGATGTGAATTTAGGTCCTAGTGAAATATCCTATAATACACCGATAGTGGATGAACCAATCAACCTACTAATAAATCCTATTGGGTTTCACAAAGATAAATCACAGGTATGGTTGACAATGATAATGATGAATACATGTGATGGTGAAGCTATTAACTATTAACCATCAATATACTTTGTCACTGGTGGAGTGAGCCATTAGTTAAGTTAAGTGATAATAACTATAACTAGTGAAATCACAGGATGAAAACACATGGTGGTTACGGGGAACAAGTTGGTTTTGTCCATGAGTTTTTCCCATTTCACTTGATAGGGTTTTCTCATTTTGGACATTATTATTATTAGTTCTTGTGGAGTCTTGATCATCATTAATATGCTAAAAGACATGAAGAATGGTTTCTTGAAGGTTTCTTGATTAAAAGATTTGATCTTGAAGCATTTCTTGAAGTTCTTGAAGAATCTTGGAATTGCGCAAAAATTGACGAAAATAGGGGCGTGTATTTTGACGATTTTTGGCAATCTTGGGCACCAAGATATTTTCGTGATTTTTAGGATAATTTCTGATGATTATCTTGTTTATTAATTATTTGGTCAAGTTGTTAGGATAATTTCTTGATTAGTTAGTTAGTTAGTTAGAGTTTGTTAGGAAAGATAAGATCAAAGTGCAAGTTGCATGATGATGTGGCAATCTTATCTTTAGTTTAGTTGCACTAGTAGGATTTATTTTCCTAGTTTATGCGTGTTTCTTTTGTAGATTCTAGTTAGGATTTTGTTGTTGATTATACCTTTACATAATCTCAACAATAGGATGTAATTAATTAAGTTTTACACATTGAAAATAAAAGTTCAATTGCTTGAATTTTTACGGAAATTTGTGCAAGTATTTTTGTTCGAATTTTCTTCATAAATTTGTGAGTCAAGAGTGATAAACAAGTTTAGATCCTAGTTAATTAATTACAGGAGTGTATTAATTAATTAGCCTTCAATTAAATAATCCAGGAGTAGAGAGTTTAATTGATAAACAAATGTGAGTTTTGGGGTGTATTTGCGAGTACTCCTTAAAATCCACAGCAAATAATTAGGCTTTTAAAGTATGTAATTAGCTTGAATTGATCATATAAATTAAGTAATACATTGTATGATTGATTTATGTTATTTTTGAAGCTTTTCAAGGAGTTTTGGTAATTTTATATTGATGTCCACTCTTCTAAAGTGGCATAAAATCTATATTAAGACTTTATAAAGGATAAATAAGTCCCGAAAAATTTAGTGATCATGCAATAGAAAAATTAAAGTGAAGTATGGAATTCAATAGAGACCATATAAGGATGGTTTGGACAAAGTTTCCAAAAATAGAAGTTAGTTTGAAGTTGTTGTAGAACGTAGTCAACAAGGTTTTAATTTAGTTTCGGTTTTTCCTTATGTGGGAGACTTTGAACTAGTCCACTTCTAGAAGTTGTGGCGGAGCACCATTACTTTACAAGGTACGTAAGTACTAAAGACAAACACAGGAACTAGAATTCGTGCTTGGATGATCCTTGATTATATGAAATATTGTGGTGCTTGTTTGAAATATGAATTTATGTGCATGACAAGTTTACTAGAAGCATGATTTTTATAGTACATTGACATTCCATGTTAAATAGTAATATAAATTCTTATAAGCTTGATTTGGAATTTTATGATCAGTTCATTTGCCCAATAGTTTATTAATAAAGGAAGGAAGTTTATTTTAAGTTAGTTAATTACTTAATCAACAAGAAAGGTAGTTGTGAATCTTTATTCACATGATTAAAAGAAGTTATGAGCAATTATTTTATACATGTTGCCACTCACAGTTTAATGTGTGGTCAAGGAGAAAGTAAGTAATTGGCCACTCACAGTTAATGTGTGGTAAAAGAAGTTCAGTTTAATTAAAGGACACACATAAGATTAACTCTGAATCACCTTAAATTGAAGATAATTAATATGGCTTGCTTGATTTGATGCATGTCTTTATGTGATGTTGTATGTGAGTCATAACATTGTTAAACCGGTTAATCACGTAAAGTGTAAGAGGACTTGCATCAAAACTCTTGGAACGTATTTACCTTGAGTATGAACAATGGGGGGAGTCGTATGGAACAATGATCTATGACTTCTAATTGGGTACACGACGTTGTACTCTTTATATTTATAATGCGCTAGAATTCTGTCACTTTATGTGGCATAGTAATACCTTCTTGGAGTTGTTCCCAAGTTAGTGCTCAATAGGGCGATGATTTTAAGGAGGAAACCTGTTCGATGTAGGATCCATAAGTTTAAATATAACAATTAATTTAGTTGAGTCCATGTACCTGTGAAAGGTTGTCAAAGGTAAGTTGTGTGTATGTTTTATTTCTTATTGTTTTGTTGCATGGTCTTTAGTAGTTATGTACTCAGCCTTGCTGAATGTTTGTTTTGTGTTCAAGGCTTTGTCTTGGATTTGACCCTACAATGACCCACTTGTGGTGAGTAGCTATCTAGTAAAAGAAAAGCTGCAGGTACAAGTGGGCATAAGTCATTTCATGATGGGCTGGAGTGAGAGCGCTTACTGTGTTTTGTAGCTTTACTTTATTCTATTGCTTATGAATGACTAACATTTATTATGGGATGTTGTTTTAATTCTAAAGACTTTTAGTTTGGTTTTAAGGGCCATTAATATGGTTCTGAAGTGTAATAAAGTTAAAGTTGATTTTATTTTGAGATTGTTTTGAAGTTTAGTTTTAAATTGGTTTTGATTTTAGAACTTCCGCTGTAGTACTTTGATAAATGCCTTAGCCGTTATTAAGGTGGAGGTAATACATTGATTTTTCCATATTTAGAAGTTTTAATACATATAATCCTTAATAATTATAATATGTTTTCCGGAAAAATATCAAGTAAGAAGTTAGGAAATTCCAGGATGTTACATAGACATTCAATCAAATAACCCTAATGGCTTTATTAAGACACCGTCAGATGGTTCATCTCTCAACATTAATAGCTGACATACGGGCTCCCTTTTTTGCTTTTATTCGACATAACATTTGCGGATACATATTCGTTTAGGTGAAAATACTTATGTGGTTTTCTAGTCCCCTACAAAGTTTGTGACATCCTACATCTTCATTATTCAAGAGACGAATAAACATATAATTAAATTGAACACTATTGGATGAACACTATCTTAAGGATGAATTTTGCTTATTGAAAGCAATGAAAGGAGTTTTTAGAGTTATCAGCGATAAGAATACATGTGAAATCCCTTAAAAAGATTCACAATTAAGGCCAAGAAAAAACAAACAGTTGATAGAGAACAAAAGAGGATGGAGAAAAGCGAAGGGAAACCTGTCAATGGAGATTCAGAAATAATCTTCCCGACGAGGAACTCTAAAGGATGCTTGTTTTCCTCCTTGCCTTGTTTATTATGCCTAATATGATTCCTTAATTTTATTCATTAATGTTGATAAATAATAGTGCGAATTAGAAAATATCACGTCCAAAAGTGGTGAATTTTAAGTAAAAAAGATGCCAACAAAAGTATATTAAGCGGAATATTTAGTTAAAAAATTGTCTTTTTAATCCTCAATAGTATTAATACTTAACTATAGTCCATTAATTTACGGTCAAAATATTAAAGAAATAATAATAATAATAATAATAATAATAATAATAATAATAATAATAATTGCTTACCGAATCCTTTTTAAAATAGTTGCATAGTCAAATAAATAACTTAAAAGTAATTTCAAAAATCCGGCCAATCAAGTAACTTAAATAGCCAATAGCTAACAACTAACAAAGAACATAGAAGGTGGTAAATGATAATATGTTATAAATTAAAAGTCATACTTCGATTAAAAAAAATAATAATAATTTGATGAGTGGCAAAAGGTTGGAACAACTTCAGCCATTCCTTGCCAAATAAAAAAAAAAAAAAAAAAAACTTCAGCCATTAAAAATTCAACAGGGTATGAGGTTTTTTTTCTCTAATCTTTTAATCTGAATTTATTTTTTCTTTAATTTTATTTCAATCTATTTAATATGCGTATTTCAATTTTCTGATTCAATTTGTGGTGGCGACTTTTCACTCCAGGGCTTTTTGTTTGCTGTCACAATAAATTAAACTAAGNCAACTTCAGCCATTCCTTGCCAAAAAAAAAAAAAAAAAAAAAAAACTTCAGCCATTAAAAATTCAACAGGGTATGAGGTTTTTTTTCTCTAATCTTTTAATCTGAATTTATTTTTTCTTTAATTTTATTTCAATCTATTTAATATGCGTATTTCAATTTTCTGATTCAATTTGTGGTGGCGACTTTTCACTCCAGGGCTTTTTGTTTGCTGTCACAATAAATTAAACTAAGCCATTGAAGAGAGAGAGAAAAGAATGAAGATAGACATAACCTAATTCTCACTCTAAAAGAATTGGATTATTCATTACATTTTTCCCCCTAAATTTTAGTTCTTGTTAAAATAAATATTTATTTTTAATGGTTCAATTCTCCCATGGATCCGTTTGATTCTGTTTATTTCATTATCGAGCTTCGTAAAGGTATGTATTTTTCACTTTCCCTCTAATGGATCTTCAATTTTTTGCAACTACTTTTCTTGGCTGATCATTTCATTAGTTATTATTATTATTATGATGCGAGTTATAGTATTATTAAATCAAATTTTACTGCTAAATACTGGTATCACTTACAACCTCAGTTATTAATTTTTACGGATTAGAATTTACAATCTCCAATAATTAGCATTTGCTCACTTTTATTTTATTTATACTAATTGGTTTTTTTAATGGGTGTTTGTTTTCAAGTATCTTGAGATCTCTCACATCGCCTTCTAATACTCCTACACATGCGTTTTCCTTCTTTCGTTACTGCTACGACAAGATTTTTTTGAAAGTTTAATTTAATTTCTTAATTTTTTTTATCACACTCGTGATGACGAAAGATTCATTAGCGTTAATTCCATAAATTTATGTTAGGTTTTAGTTTACTGGGTTGTTCTTTATTTACTGGGTTGTTCTTTATTTACTGATTTGGAAAAATATAATTGGGAATTTATTCAAAGTGTTGAAAGATTGCACATTTATGGCCTGTATTATTGTTCCCTCTGAAGTGAAGCAGTGATACGAATTTGTTTTCTAATATTTTCTATTTTGGGAACAGAATTTGGGCTACAACGTACGGGGTAATACAAGATTTGATGTTTATTTGTTTTTAATTTTTGCTACTAATTTTAACTGTGGATATGACAAATTTTATATGGCAATTGTTACCTAATTCACTAAATTATGTGCTAATTGCGAATTATGATAATCAAATTATGATCAGTTTTTTATTTATTATTATTTTTTTTACCAGTTTTGTAAGCAAATTGCAAATTAAAAAAGCAAATGAGTTGCCGAATTAAGAAATGCTGTGCAATGTTAGTAAACAGGCTGGTTTCGCTGGGTCTATGCCTGGAATATGCATTAAATAATGGTTACAATGTGTGATCTAGGCTGTCTGTTTGTTTCCATTAGTGTTTTGTGGATATCATCAAGTGTGTATTGATCATATTCATGATACAGGTTTTGGGTAGTTGATGAAAAGGCTCTCCTTTTGTTTTGTTTTGCAATCTGTATTTGTATATCTACTTGCGTTCTCTCCAAATTTATCAAGAAATGAGCTTATCCAAACAAGAGTCTCCGACAACTCAAACTAAGTTAAGTTCAGCAATTGGGGGAACGTCTTTGAATCCAAATGCTGCTGAATTTGTTCCCTTTTCCCTGAGAACGACTCTGGGAAATATGCCAAAGTTCCCTGGTTCTGTATCCTCTGGAAAACAAGTGCTGGATAGATCAGAGTCCTCTATTTCAACTAATTCCGAAGAAGAGGCAAGGCAGTATTGGCAACAGAAACTACCTGATGACATCACTCCGGATTTTAAGGTCATGGGAGAAGATGAACATCCTACCCTTTCACTTTCTGGCCTGTCATTGCATGGTAGCAATGAAATCAATAGATTTTCCGCTTCTTTGGGTAGTGGCTACAAGATGAATGAGACTCTCGGGTTAGCTACTCATCATTCAAATGGGGTCACATATGGTGATAAGATGGGATACCCCATATCTGGATATGGAGATGATGCATCGTCAACAAGTTTTCTTCAAAGGACTAGTAGTAAGTCTTGGGACACGCAACTTCTAAATGCCGAGCATCTCTTTCAGAATGGTAGGGATGGGAATTCTTTTGATGAAACTATGAGACGCTTCAATCCTACTGATATGACTGTTGAAAGTGCCTTAATTGAGAACAACGACATGAGTCCTGTAGAGTTCCTTGCTTCACAGTTCCCTGGTTTTGCCGCTGAAAGCCTTGCTGAGGTATTTTTTGCCAATGGTTATGACCTGAATTTGACTATTGAGATGCTGACTCAGCTTGAGGTATGCTTGGTTATTTACCCTAATTACACGTGTTTATGTTATTGTTACTCTTCATGTTGACTTGAAATTTTCAATGACTATGATTTTGTTATAGCCTTTCTAGACTTACTATCAGGTGAATCTGATTATTTATTATTGCCTAGTCAACATGGAGCAGACATTTATGATCAGTTATAAAATTTTCCCTGTTTTACAAACATGTGACTAGGTCGTAAAGTTTTTTTTCTTGATATTACCGATTTACTAGGTTGTAATTGCAAACTATTTGTAGTGGTTGCAAATTTTTGAATTAAAACCTTGACTTTTGTTTTTGCTTCATATAGTGAAAGTTGAACCTTGTACCCTTTTTTTTTATAAAATTTATATGGATAAAGTTTCTTATTGTTTAGCCTTTGGAAGGATTTCCATGGGTGACCATTTGGGATGAAAATTATTTGTTCATGCAGTCGACCCCATCATTTTAACATTAAAGCTTTGATTATGATGACGATGATTTGATAAGCTTGTGACCTTGAAGATGACACTTAACAACCTTTGGTCTAATTGGGGTGATATGTTTTGCATGCGTTTACCCTTTTGCATTTTGATATAACATGAATAAGCATATGCATATGCATAGGACATTGAATTGTATTGCACCTCCCTTTAGAAGAGTTTATTCTCTTCGGCTATTGTGTTTGCTCTCTAGCAAGATCAATGACTTCACTTTTTATATCTATGGCATACATTTGATGATCTAATATCCAAGAATTATGCCATAAATTCATTTTATGTCTAAGGGTAGGAATTGGTAGCCGATAGGGCTGCTCCTTTTTCACGGGGAAGCTGTCATGATGGGTTGTATTGGAGGATCAGGCGTTTAGTGGAAAGGCTAAATACAGAAAGATCTAGAATTTTAGGAAATGAAAAGAGGTTGACTGAAGAAGTGAAGGGAGGATAACACAATAACCACGATAGAGACAACCATACCAAGGGACATGATGTGGAGAAGAAATTTAGAAATGTATTCTCTATTCTAATTCATGGGAGGAAAGGTAGAAATTTTGTTTTGTTCATCACTCTTTTACTCACCCTTATCTATTTAACATGTTCTGATATGTAAACACACGGACACAGCCCAATTCACACCAACACACTCATTTAAAAGCCTGAAAGGTTTGAATACTCAATAATCCCTGGTCGAATCTTGCAAATCATTATTCTATTTGTCTGCAAGCTTCCTTATTAACCTTCTGGTAAGGTAAGTATATCCAATGTCAGGCTCCAGACTAATAATTAAATTCGACACTCTCATCTCAATTCGACTATTATAGGATTCAAGTATCTATTTTTTACCAAAGGGATAGCACTACTCATTAGTAGTACCTTAAATTCGTTTGTACCAACTGCGCTGAAGAAGGCTTAAAAAATGTTTGAGAAACATCTATGGGAAAATATTTTACCGGAACAGAGGAGTTTGCATTCTTTCTTAAAGGGGGAGGTCAAGTTGTAGCCCTTACCAATGGAAATCCGTTGATGGAATCACCTAAGTTCGATGCTACTATTTGGGCTTCCAAAGTATAGCTTTTTTTGTCAACAACTACCTACAAATTAACTGTTTTTGTGAACAACTACCTAGGTTCTGATAAAAATTACTACCTCCGTTTCCAATTAGTTGCAACAATTGAGTATTATTTGTGAGATATAAAATATTCAATTGTTGCATCTAATTGGAAACAGAGGTAGTACAAAACTAGCTACATGTTTCTATTTTGTTTGGTACCACTACTATCTAACATTTTCCATCCAATTTTGGTGTTAGTGGGCTCTTTTTTGTTTCTTTTGTCTAATATTTGTAATAAGATTACCATTTTACCCTTTATATCATCTTCCCCAATTTTTACAAGACTACGACACACCATTGTTGTTTTCTTGAGGTTGTAAATTATGGTGGAAGTTCACCAATGGTAATTAGCTATTAACTAGTTTGGAAACTCAAATAATTTTGTGAAGAGAAAATCAAACATAATACAAACCCCAAACCGATACACTCAGAAAAATCAAACAAACCCAATAACTTCGAACACCAAGCCCATATTTCTAAGCAAAACTCATAAAAATCAAGCCCCAAACCCAAATTAATTGAACGAAAGCTTAGAAAATTCAACCCCAATCCGCAAACCAGAACTCTTGCTAATAGTTCAACCCAAAATGCGAAATCGATGTAATTCATGACAATGGAGTAATGACTAAGTGCTTAATTATTGCTGTAATTCGTGGCAATGGAGTAATTGCTTTGTCTACTGCTAGTAGTTTACTTTCTTACACTTTCAAGTTTCAATTGCTTTAATGCTTTTTATTTTAGTCATTTTCAAAGAGAAAAAAGAGCATGGTTAATGATGTGGTAAATCTGAGTTATTAAATGGAAGATATTGTTGGATTTAGAATTGAATTTTGAANTCTGCAAGCTTCCTTATTAACCTTCTGGTAAGGTAAGTATATCCAATGTCAGGCTCCAGACTAATAATTAAATTCGACACTCTCATCTCAATTCGACTATTATAGGATTCAAGTATCTATTTTTTACCAAAGGGATAGCACTACTCATTAGTAGTACCTTAAATTCGTTTGTACCAACTGCGCTGAAGAAGGCTTAAAAAATGTTTGAGAAACATCTATGGGAAAATATTTTACCGGAACAGAGGAGTTTGCATTCTTTCTTAAAGGGGGAGGTCAAGTTGTAGCCCTTACCAATGGAAATCCGTTGATGGAATCACCTAAGTTCGATGCTACTATTTGGGCTTCCAAAGTATAGCTTTTTTTGTCAACAACTACCTACAAATTAACTGTTTTTGTGAACAACTACCTAGGTTCTGATAAAAATTACTACCTCCGTTTCCAATTAGTTGCAACAATTGAGTATTATTTGTGAGATATAAAATATTCAATTGTTGCATCTAATTGGAAACAGAGGTAGTACAAAACTAGCTACATGTTTCTATTTTGTTTGGTACCACTACTATCTAACATTTTCCATCCAATTTTGGTGTTAGTGGGCTCTTTTTTGTTTCTTTTGTCTAATATTTGTAATAAGATTACCATTTTACCCTTTATATCATCTTCCCCAATTTTTACAAGACTACGACACACCATTGTTGTTTTCTTGAGGTTGTAAATTATGGTGGAAGTTCACCAATGGTAATTAGCTATTAACTAGTTTGGAAACTCAAATAATTTTGTGAAGAGAAAATCAAACATAATACAAACCCCAAACCGATACACTCAGAAAAATCAAACAAACCCAATAACTTCGAACACCAAGCCCATATTTCTAAGCAAAACTCATAAAAATCAAGCCCCAAACCCAAATTAATTGAACGAAAGCTTAGAAAATTCAACCCCAATCCGCAAACCAGAACTCTTGCTAATAGTTCAACCCAAAATGCGAAATCGATGTAATTCATGACAATGGAGTAATGACTAAGTGCTTAATTATTGCTGTAATTCGTGGCAATGGAGTAATTGCTTTGTCTACTGCTAGTAGTTTACTTTCTTACACTTTCAAGTTTCAATTGCTTTAATGCTTTTTATTTTAGTCATTTTCAAAGAGAAAAAAGAGCATGGTTAATGATGTGGTAAATCTGAGTTATTAAATGGAAGATATTGTTGGATTTAGAATTGAATTTTGAAGAAGATTTGAGTTTGATTTATGAATCAAATGAAGTTAGTAAGAAGAAAGGAGATAAAACCCTCTTCAAAATTTGCAAGGGTATTATAGTATTTTTATCAATAATTAATGGAGGCAATGTTAAATTCGGACCCAATAATGGAAGTGTTGGATGAAAAATGTTAGTAGGTAGTGCTAACAAATAAAATGGAAATATATAGGTAGTTGTGTAATTTTTATTGGAACCTAGGTAGCTGTTGAGAAAAACAAGTAACTTGTAGTTAGCTGTTGACAAAATATATATATATATATATATATTTCAGAAACGTCTATGGGAAATAATGTTATTTCGAAAGGCTTAAAAAATAATTTCAGAAACATTTATGGGAAAATATGTTGCATCTTAGAGGAGTTTGCATAAATTTTTTAAGGGGGAGGTCCAATTGTAGCCCTTGCCAGTGGAAATATGTGGATGGAATCGCCTAAATTCAATGCTATTTATTGGGCTGTGCTATTTTTTCCCCCCAAACATTGTTTGTTTTAGTCTTGTTCGTAGGAGGGCCGCTTTGTGACATAATAGCTGTTTGCAGCTGGCCTATGAATATCTGATCGTGAATATTGCTGCAATAATCTAAATCCGTGTAAGAAATAGCAATCAATCAATCAATCACAACCTTAATCCCAAAAAAAATTGGGGCTGGCTACATGAACCAAAATTAATCATTCCATTGCTCTAATTTGGCATTAACCCCCTCTTTAGTTTCATCCACCGATATGATATCATCCGCAAACAACATGCACCATGGTACCTCATCTTTGGATTGACCTTGTTACTTCATCCATAACTGTTGCAAAAAGAAAAGGGCTTAACACCGACCCTTGGTGCAACCCAATTGTTATAGGAAAGTCTTTAGTCAACCCACCACAAGTCCTAACATTTGTGGACACCTCCTAATACATATCTGTGTATCATTAACCAGGTCAATATTTGTGTAAGAAATAGTAGAGCAAGTAAAACAAAATAAAAATTCGATTAATCTATTGACTATGGATTGCTAAGCAAAATGCTACCATTGAAATTATGTTGTGAATCTTGTAGCTTATTTGACGCTCAATAGTATAATTATGGTAATGGTAACAAAAGTTATTTGTAATTTTGCAAGTTCAATTGTACTTTAACACTCATGGTAGGGCTAATCCTATTTTGAGCATCTCTTTTCACCATAGATTTTCATTGCCACTCAACCTTAGACCTTAGTGTCAACAAAAATTAGTGAAAAATTGAGGACAACACACATCTCGGGAATAAGATGCATCATTTTGAACGTAAGGATGAAACCGTATCATACTAAATTAATCGTAAATGTAATATCCATTATCACCATTACCATGTAATGAAGGGGGTGTTATTTGAGATATTTCCTTATTGCTTATTCAGTTGTTTATCGCTTATATTTCTAATGATATTCTTTATTATTCATGATGCACTTTTAATTATCATTGTAGCTTCAAGTTGATGGAGCTTTTAACCAAAATATTAATGCGAAGACCTTATCAACACCAAACCTGACGTCAATGGATTTCCCTGCACTTCCTGTTCCAGACAGCAACACCAATTTGCGGAAGTACACTGGAGAAGAACTCCAGCAGTCTGCTAGTCCATATGGATCCTCTAAGAAGGACAGCATGCTTTTGTTTAGATCCAGTTCTTCCTTAATTGCTAAAGGCGCAACTGATTTTGCTTCAGCAGTTCGTAAGGTAGCAGGCCCCCAAGATTCTTCCTTGTGGAGGTATGACAGAAGTGGTTCAGCGGATGTTGCTATTGGCTCAAGTAGAAGTTCTCATGCTCTATCTGGCTCTTACAACACTGCTATTGGCAGAAATGTTTATAGCGATAGGATGCAGGGTCGAAGCTCTACTCGAGCTGCTCCTGTATGGCTTGAAACTGGAGATGCAGTTGGTAATCCTTTTGATTTTCTTTAAACATTCTTGTGAAGTGCACATTGTATATGTGATTAACACTTACATACTTTGTAGCTGATCTATATTCTGAAGTCCGGGGAGATGCACGTGATCATGCACGCATACGAAATATGTATCTCGAGCAGGTAAGCTTATGATGTTGCTGCATTTATTTGCCTTCTTCTTTCTGTTTTCTGTAGGCCCTTATTGGCATTTATTTGGACTTTGGTATATTGGGGATTTTGGGGAAGCTTTGATGAAATTAGATTTGTTAAGCTGGAGATATGCTGCCTTGCATGTAGATTTGAGGCTACCTATGTGGGCCAACTTCAGAGCCTCATCAAGAGATTGTAGTCATAATAGTGGTGAAGCCTTATTAAAACTTTTTAATGTAATGGGATGTCGTGAGAGTGATATAATGGGTGCTATTTTGGAGTTGTATTAATTTAATTTGTATAAATCATGCATTAAAATGTGGAGTCAATATTCTCACGAGTGTGCTTTTAGACACCCTTTTTCAATTCTTGACTTTTTGTTGGACCTTGCATGACTCTCAATGCCTTTATAAAGGCTTTTATGGTAGCATTCAGCTTTTGTTATGAGTCAAATGATCCATGCTTACAATGGGTTGGGTGATTTGAAGATGTGGACACAGACGCTCATTATTGACCTTTTGCCTTTTCCTTCCACTAAATTGCAAAACTAATTTGTAGTGTATATCCGAAACTGTTGTTTTGAAGGGGTTAAGCAGTGACTCATCTCTGATTTGGCATCTTATATCACTGCTGGAGCTTTTTCTTCCTAATTTCTCTATGCTTATTTCAAGTTATTCACTTGCTTGATTGTGACATTAAGCTCTCCTTTTGGAAAATGCTGTATAGTTACAGCGAAGTGCCACAGTTTCATTAAATTTTGCCCATTGTTGATTTTTGATTACATTAATACATCCGTGATAGTGTATTGGATCACTATGTTCTGATTGGTGATGTCCTCTTGTATGTTTTTAGCAATATATATAAGGAAAAATGTATGGGAATAATCCCACCTTTGGTCGTTTCGCTCATTTTAATCCCACCTTTCGTTTATCTAGTTTTAATCCCACCTTTGTATCATGTCTTCTCACTTTGGTCACTCACCTGCAGCAACCTACTACAAACCTGTTGAAGTAAATAGTTGGACACGTGTGTTATTTTGATTGGTTCCAATTTAATTAATTGTAAAAAAAATTAAGTTTATTAATACAAAGATTAATTCCTTCATCCTGTACAGCCATTGCCACCACTACTCCTGCCAAGTTACCACTACCACCTTCGCTAAAGCTGTCGCAAGTCCCAACCGTTGTCATTACCACCACCAAAGCAAGTTACCACTATCACAAATTCATAATCGACCCAAAACCGCCATTACTAGTTTACTACCAATATGACAAACCTTTAATGACAATCACCCACACATCACTAATTCTACCACCACCACCACCATCCGAAATAATAGATCAATAATATAAACCACCCACTACCACCATTTCCATCACCATCAACACTGACTGGAATGAAATTTTTTTTAAAAAAAATCTCAAATTATAAATTAAATCAAAACTAAACACGAATGAAGCTAGAGACCTCTTAATTCAATGGAAATTGGAAGGAGTCAAAATCGAAAATTACCCACCCAAAATCAATGGAGTAAAATTGAAAATTTGAGGATGGTACGTGGTAGCCTAATAGTCTAAGTCAGTGGTTAAAAAGGTTGTGGATGTGGCTGTATAACAAGATAGAGAAAAAAAAGTGATAACTTGGTTATAAGATATGATGGATTAGAAAACATGCTAATATGCTATGTGTCTATATTAGTCGAATGAGATTAAATTTGGAAGAAGAGTAATTTGGGTGGGGGAGGAGAAAGAAATGGCTGAGTACTAAGAAGAAGAAAAGGTCAAAAGATGCATTGAATTGATTTTTTTTTTTTTTTTTTTTTTTGTAATTGTTTCATCAGAAATTAAAAGGAAAAAGAAAAAACTCTCATAATGTTATAAAAGAAAAAAGAAAATTAAATCAAATTGATTTTACGACCTAAATAACCGGTCACCGGTTAAGTGGACCAAAATAAGAAGAGCTAACTAAAAGGTGGGATTAAAACTAGATAAACGAAAGGTGGGATCAAAATGAGCGAAACAGCCAAAGGTGGGATTATTCCCTTACTATATATAATTATAGTTACATACCCCCCCAAAAAAATTAGATTAGGTGTACTTCCTTTCCAATAGAAGTGCACAAGCTTGTTCTTTTTCTAATTTTGTTTGATGCTTCGTACTTGTTTTGTACCGTATATTAGCTTTTGTTTAATGGAGGGGAAATGGTCTTTCAGATTTAGTTCCTTGATGCTGGTTATTTATTTATTTATTTAGTTTTAATCATACAGCATTTTGATTAATTGTTATATGTGGGTTTTTTTTTTGTGTTCAATTATTAGTTTTGCTCCATTTGCCAAAAAACCATAAAATGGGGGAAGAAGATGAGCAAAACTGCAAAAGCATGAACTGGATGCCATTTTTTTTCTCTTGGTGGTATACTCTTTGTGTATCCCCCTTTTAAGCCTCAAATGTCACAATTGGTCCTGGAAACTGATCTGTTTCGTATCGATCCAACCCTCAACTATTTTGTTTGCAATATTGGAAATGAGTTATAAATTTGATCTGTGTTCATGATAAAACAATGTTCTATAGGCTTGAATATGACCTAACCCTAACTTAAATCTAATAGTTATTAGTTTATTACTAGAATGCCCTACTTACTAAATTGACCTTGTTTATATAGTCAGTTCATTGTTTAGGAGTGATTAATTTTACACATTCTTGCTTTTATGTATACATCTTTCTAAGCCAAATATCTCTAGTGATTGTCACAGGGGAGGTTGTGTTGATGTCATGATAGCTGAGAATGCAGCTAATACAATAATTTATTTCTTTTTTCTCAGTCCAACTCATGCGCTGTTTCTTTGATATTTTCCATAGTATGGGGGCTTGCTCTGATTGACATATCTTTCTTCTTTCAATCCTTCATTAACCACCATACTTGTTTATCGATTTGTTCACCTGATGTGGCATCCAGGCTCGTGAGGCTTACTTAATTGGCAACAAAGCATTGGCTAAGGAACTTAGTGTGAAAGGACAGCTGCACAACATGCAGATGAAGGCAGCTCATAACAAAGCCCAGGAATCAATATATCGTCAGAGGTTTGTTTTTGTAATGTTATTGTTCATAATTAGCTGTTGAATTGTATTACGCTTACTAAATGACAAATAACCAAAATGATGATAAAATAGACTTATAAATTCTCAAACAATATGCGCTTTTGGTACTAGTAAATTTATGATGCCAGAAGGCATGTTGTTTTGGTGTTTGCAAGTCTATTTTATTAAATAACCACAAACATTTGATACGATTGCAAGTCATAGGGTTATGAAATACTGCTTGAAAGGAAGTTTATCTGAAAAGAGTATATCTTCTTCTAGTTCTGGAAATTAATTTATTGGCTGGGATATTGGTCCATTAAATTTATCATTTTCAAATCTTTTTGGAGTGCGGTGGTACATCAACTTAAATTCCATAGAGATCAAATTGCTTAAATAGTACGATAATAACTTCAGACTCATTTACTCCGGAGGGCATTTCAAATGCCCTAACTGGCAGGGAAAATGCTGCTCTAGTCTCCTTTCCAATTTCTGTTTGAGATTTACAATTATTCATCTATGAGTGCTCAGTATGGAATTAATTTGCTTGTAGCCTTTTTATATTGTTTTGCCTTTTGACATCTAAGGATAGGGTTGTTGGTGTGCTTGTTGATTCCATATGCTGTATTTATCAGCTTTTTATTAGAACTTTTATGCATTTCTTGACCTCAAGTAAGGTATTCTGCAGAAACCCGAATAGTCTAGAACAGCAAGGTGGTAGCAGACACCAGGAGAAGATGATAGACCTGCATGGGCTCCATGTAAACGAAGCTATTCATGTGCTTAAGAAGGAGTTGCATGGGTTGAGGAATGCAGCAAGGTTGGCAGAGCAGAGGTTGAATGTCTATATATGTGTTGGGACCGGACACCATACCCGAGGTTCTCGCACTCCTGCAAGACTTCCTATTGCTGTGCAGCGGTACTTACTTGAAGAGGAGGGTCTAGAGTTCAATGAATCGCAACCTGGGTTGCTTCGTGTTGTAATATACTGAATTAGGGTAAGAATACTTGTGTATGCTTAGGGTTTTGTTGTTGGCAGAAAAATCATCTATGACTCTTAGACCATCATTTTTGTTGATATGTACATGAGAAGAAAAAGATTAATGCATATTCAGGAGAAAACAAGAGAAGAAAAAGACCGAGGGGATATCTTAGGGGAAAATGAAAATGTTGTTTGGTGTCTTGGTGAAGAGACATGATTATGGAGGTAGGCATGTATCGTTTTATGTAGTTGCAGCAACACATTTGATGGTAGTGGAATGTATCTTCGCCTGTCGGTCAATCTTTTGTAGCAACCACCCACACCCTCCAAATCACCGTTTACCCAATATATGTTGTTCGGAACTCCCATAGGTTTATGTATCTAATATTTGTTAATTTTTGCAAATCCCTCACCCAGTAGGTTACATGTATCCAAAAAGAAGTCATTCAAAGTAGCAAGCCAAATTTGTTATAGGTTCGTGTATATGAAATTTATCAATTAGGTTGCATTTATCAAAAATAGAAGTCATTCAAATTTGTTATTTTATATGTTTTTGTTAGCTACCTAAAATTATTCTTTATTCTTTAGGTATGAGATTAGTTGCATTTTGCTTCGTGATCCCTTGGGCTGTTAGAATATGGATGTACACTAAATAATAAAAGGTGTTTTTTAGGAAGTGCATATGTTACGTTACACTTGTGTTAACAAATTGTTTGTCTAATAAAAGGCAAAAGTGGTGATGATGAAAAGAAGATGAGGTGGGGGGGGGGCTGAGACGTGCTGATTTTTGCCCGCATCGTTTTTCCTATGTTCAGCGTGAGAATGATGAACCGCAATTTCCAACGTGTAAATAATTTTTTATTTGCCAAAATTGATAGGAAAAATTCCAAGTTCTATTGATGTGTTCAAAATAATTTCACCTTCAGTAAATTTCATTGTAATCCAATGATGGACAAACTATTCTCAATATTCATCTTATAAAAAATTTAAACTCATTTCAATTAAATAATGATCGAGTTATACTATATTTGATTAAAATGTTTGATAATGATATAAAATAACTCATGTTTTACTGTCATATTTATAAAATTGAATCAAGCTTCTAGTGAGCTTTTCAAGTTGAGTACTGAGTTAATGGACTTGGCTCATTAATATCTCGAGTATGAGTTCAAGTCGAGCTTACTCCAGCCGGGCTTTGTCCGAGTATTAACCGAGTTGATCCCAAGTAGCTCACGAGTTGTGTGGTTTTATAAGTACCCTACCCCACCATTGAAGTACATACACACCCACCCTCGAAGTACCCAGCCACCCTCTGAAACGCCACCACCCCATTCGCTTTATTCCATGCTTTCTCATCGTCGTAACTACGATCATCAAACCCAATAAAAGTTTCCCTATTCATCGAATTCTTAAACTCAGTATTTTCCTCGAATTTCAAGGCAATGGAATCAAAATACGTGATTTTCGCGGTGAATTTGGATAAGGAAAGTTTTAGGTATTATCGGTATCAATCATGCGTGCCTATGGGGTTTTGATTTTGGGATCTTTGGTTTTCTTTTTCGGTGGGTGGTGGTCGTGGACACTGTTTTGGGTTTTCTGGTGATGGACATTTCAGGTGGATTGTGGTTGTTATTTTGGTTATGGGTGGTCGTTTTGGTTTGGGTGGTGACAATGATGATGGTGATGGTGGTGAGAAGAAGAGGGTAGTGATGATGATGGTGATGTTTAGGTGGTTGTTTTAGTTGATGGTGGTGATGAGAAGAAGTGATGAACTTTCGTAGAGAACAACAACTCACAAAGGTTTACATCTATGTTTCGAATTTCTAAAAGCTAATCCACCAAAATCCTAAAACCTAAGAAACCTCAAAGTCACCAATCAATCTACACATGAATTAAAGGGTTAATTCCACCCACTCACAAAGAATTTTAGATTTTTGTTGTTGATGTAAAACAATTTCATTGACCCTCAAACTTGATTTGCTACAACAAAATCGATGGGTATTTGTAGCTATAACCATCAAATTAATCTTAACAAACTTCTAACAACCCTAACAAGTTCCTAACAACCCTAGAAAGAACTTGCAAGGCAGGGAAAACAAACTAAACAGGAAAGGATAAGCCAACACCTAAAACAAGATCACTTCCTTGCGCAACAAGGTTTATATTGTTCGAAATTTTAACAACCAATGCTAACTAAATTAATCTAACAACTAAACTAAGAGAATAAAAAGCATAATTATCCCTCAAATTTCCCCTAAAAACACGGACAAAACATGCTGCCCATTCACTTAGAAAAACGCGCCAAAACCCGCCTCTAATGTTGCTCTTTTTGCGCATGTTTTCCATTTTTGCTTCAATCTTCAAGAACCTTTCAAGAACGAATCTTTAATTAATAAATCTTTAAGAACGTATTTCCCTTGAAATTATTTAATATGATGGATAAAACTCCACTATGACCCAAAGTAGTAAAGCTTGAAAATGAGAAAAAACACTATCCAGTGAAGTAGGAGAAAACTCAACCATTACTCCCCTTATTCAACCATCATTTCCTTGATTTGTGTGCATTTTGAGATATGTGTGTGATATGTATTTTAATGGCTTCTAGATTTTAGTGCAATGGAATTTTACTTAGATTCAAATAAGCTTCACTCACTTAATTCTCTAAGGATCTTAACTCACAATTATGGCTTAACTCACCAAAATCACGAATTAATAAATAGATTGAGGGATAATTCAAATTGCTTCACTCACAATTAGAATTCATCTCACTTATTTTTAGATTCACTCCACTAAAACTATCTCAACTCACAAGAATAATTTTGAACTTACACTCGTCCAAAATTAGTTTCTATGCACAGACATAAAATTGACGTAAAACATCTATGGGTTTTTTTTTAATGAAAACCAAGGAATATTTATAGGAATACATCCCTTGTCTTTGACCCAATCTAATAAAAAGCTAAAAATATTTCTAAAAAAATCCTAAATATGGTTGGACTCCAAGTAAAAGAAATCTAACTACAAATTGATTTCCAATTCGACAGGCAAACACTGAGAAGATTAAAATAATATCTTACGTTTTTTTTTGGATTTTTCAAATATTTTTCCTTGAAAGTAGATTCAGTTGCCAACGATTACTAACACGTCTTCTATCTCAAAGAGAGTTGTTTGTGAAAAATCTCACAAGTCAGAAGATCTGCAAAAATCCAAAAACTGGAATTTTTCAAGAAAACGACTAAGATTGAATTATTTAATCAAGAAACCTTCAAGAATGTAACTCTCATATCTTTCAAAACATATATGATTGAAAATTAAACTAATCCCTTTAATTAAACGAGTATTTTGGATTGACGCAACTCAATCTCATGATCAAAAGGAGATACAACAACAATTAAAGAAAGTAATTAAAATCGATGCTTCTATTTCACTTCATTCTCCCATCTTTAAAAACACTTGTCCCAGATGTTAAAATACCATGTGTGGACATCACAATTAATCCACGAGTCAATGGGAAGTTCATCGCATATGGCGAGTGTGGACGCCTAAAATTAGGTTTCCTTGAGTCAATATTAATCCACGAGTCAATGGTAAGGGTCATCGCGTAGGGTGAGTACGCTTAGCTTGGAATGAAACTCCAATAGAGGCCAAAATCCACACTCCATAGAGTTTTACGGACCCGAATAGTCGCTTTCCCATCGGCCAAGGTGGGGTGAGTCAGTTTCCCAAGGTTAGGTCGTGCACCAGATTCATGGGATTGGTGACATAGTTCAGAGTACGAGACTCCTCTAAGTTAAGTGGTCCTTTACTATATCTCTTTTATAATCTCATCATACGATATTAAGCAACATTATAACCATATTAATCCCTATAAGTGCACCGCATGAGTGCTTACTAGGCGGGTTTTATTTAATGCACATGTTGTTAACTAGATATGGTGCTCACTTTTATTTATGCCATGTTTAAGCCTATTCAAGGTTCGAGTCTGTATGACTTATGTGATTTTATGTGATTTCACCAATCTGGTCTTTATTATTATCCTACATCTACATGAAAAGCGGTCATCACGGCTTACATACAACCGTAATCACGTAAATATATATATGGAAGTGATAAAACATGTTGGAAAAGCTTTAAAGCACATGTAATCATGCCATTTGCCAAGATACTTAAATACATGTCATCATGCTTACAAAGCTTTAAAATCATGTTATCATGCTAAAAAACAAAAGAAACTAAACAAGCTACATAATTATGATTCTTGCTGTTCACTTGTTTTATTACATCTCAAACCATTATTAGTCAATATTTTATGGATTAAAACATTAAATAAATGTGGTGAGGGGGTATAGAGAGCTAATTTGGATGACGACGTTAATAATAATAAGAGAATATTAATAAGATAACTTGAAGAAGATGTATAAGCTTGAAGATGATAATTTATTAGATACCTTGCGTATTAGCGTCAAAACGTTCTTGAGAATAACCTTAAGAATCAGAAATCCGAAATATAACCCGAAAATAATGTGAATACGATGATGAATATGAATATGATGATGGTGATAATAATAAAGAAACTAATAAGCTAAAAATGGTGAAAACAAAATGAATGTGGAAAATAAACAAAATAAAATCTTTTTGTATTTTTTTTTATGATTATGAAGATGGAGATGATGAAGATTAAAAGAAAAATGAAGCAAAATTTTGTGGAAGAATGGTGTAAAAAGCTCTCTAAAATGCTAAAATGCCACTCAAAAGTGCCTCAAGTTATGTTTCAAATTTCCAAAGTCGCTGGAAATGAGGGGGTATGATTCCGGAAAGGACATCGTATTGTGCGGTTTTTCCCGAAAATCACATTGATATTCCCCTATTGCCTGACTTTTAAAGTTCGTACTGGTGTCATGTGACGTTATTCTTACTCCTTAAGAATTTCCTTACATCAAGAAAGGATAAGTGAGGGAAGGGAAAACAATTGGGCTTCCTTACTTAGGGCCCAGGGTTTTCCCTTTCCATGGCATAATCATAATATTGAATTATAGCATGGATATTTCTAGTTTAGAAAACACATAGAATTGAAACAAAACTAGGCGAGTTTTTGATTAATGCACAAATAATTCCAATTTAGGCATGCATGGGTGATCGCTTTAGAATTTAATTAATTTTAATATTTATTTTAGTTAGAACATGCTTTTAGGTCTTTTCAACTAAACATGAATTCTAAGTGATTTTAAAGCAATAGACATTTAACATGTTATCACATAAAACCTAAAACATGTTTCTACTTAAGATTAATTTTAATTAAAAGTCGAATAATTGATTAGTCAATATTTCATGAATTATATTAAAACATGTCAATTATCTAAGAAAGCATTTAAATCACATATTCATGCAAAATTAACTCCTTTGAAGAACTCAAGACAATGATTTTGATGATGTTGGCCTTATTCAAAGTACCTTTTGTGTAATTGTCAACAACTTCTTAAATATGAAAGCTTGAAAAAACTTAATTAATAACAATAATGATAGCATACAAATGATTTTAGGGTTTAATGTTGATGCTTTTATGTGATTAGTGTTGGCTAAAAATAGTTTGTGGGAGAAAGAAGAAGAAGAGCACGATTTTCAACATATGATACCAAAATTGAGAGATAATAGGGTAGAATGTTGAGAGACCGTGAAATTGAGAGATGAATATGAAAGACGAAAAAAGGTTGGGTATTTATAGGGAGGAAGTGATGTAAGCGAGCATCAGAGCGCTAGAGGAGCGCCACAACGCCTAGGGTCAAGCTCCATGGCGCCCCATCAGAGTCTAGGTGATGGCCGGGCGCCTGGTCGCTCGTCTTGCGCCTGGGCGCTCAAGGCCATTTCCTCCGGTTTTTATATGGTGAATCTCCAAAACTTCAATATTTCTTATATTCATTTCCATATTGATGTGAATATTGATAAAGACTCGCTACTCATAATCAAAGAATCTAGTTTCAATTCTCTAAAGAAACACCAAGAATATAAACTATGGAATTTTCGAATAAATTTTCGTTTGATTAAAGCCTCAAGCACCCTCAAACTCAATTTATCCTCACATGAATCTAAAGCTTTAATTACTAATTCACAAGATCAAGAATATTGTTTTTGAACGAAAACAATAAAAAAAATGCACAACAATCAAGTTGATTTTTATTTCACAAAACAATCTATGTTGTTACAATGGAATTTGAACGCTATTTATAATATTACCTAAGACAAAATCCTAACAACTTTCCTAGGAACAAAAGAAACTAAGAACACGTGAAAATCAACCCCTAATTCGTCCAACTTGGCCACTTGCACAAGTTGCACAACAAACTCAAGATAAGATTGCCATATCATCTTGCAACTTGCCCTTATCTTGTTAACAAACTCTAACTAATTAGAATTTATTCTAAAAACTTGACTAATTAAGTAATTAACAAAATAATCAGCAAAATCCTTCCAAAATACACGCCATACACAAGTTTCCCAAAGATCACAAAAACGCCAAAAATACTCGGCATTTAGCTTCGCTATTTTTGTGCCATTCTTGAGTCTTCTTTCCAATCTTCAAGAAATGATTCAAGATTCAATAATTTAATCAAGAAAACTCAAATAAACCATTCTCCATGTTTTAGGATGATTATGATGATCAATACCCAACAAGAAATGAAGACACATATGCCTGAAATGAAAAAAACCCTAGCAACTGCAGTGGGAAAAAACCCATAGGCAAAAGTTAACATATGCTACCACAAATACTAATGAATTCACTTGGTGATTATTTTTAGTTGCATGTGACCATGCACACAAAAAATGTTAGCCTTAGATTCATCAAATTGCCTTGTGTTCCCAAAGGCCACCAGTTCACCCAATGTTGCATCCTTCTTAGCTGCATCCATAAAACCATCGAAGTTGTCCTGATTATATGTACCTTGATTCATATCATTCTCCTCTTCTTTAGAAGAGTTTTTCCTCAAACCTCGAAGTTGATCATCAGGAACATAGGGTACCAAATCACCAATGTTAAAAGTTGCATGAACTCCATATTCACCTGGCAGCTCTAACTGATATGCATTGTCACCCACTTTCTTCACGATTTTAAAAGCTCATTGTCACCCCAATAAGATTTCAAAGGAGTTCTTTATTTCTTTAGCTTCTCAAATTTCTCATGGAAAGTTAATCTTTCTCGACCTTGGCCTTCTTCGATCATCAAACCTTTCATCTTTGAGGATGAAGGGTGTTGGGGCTCAACCTTCTCTTGAGATCTCTGATACGCATATCAATGAGCAAAACTTCGAGGGTTTGGGTTTGATTGAAGGTGGAAAACAAGAAGCAACCTTGGGGGAGTTAGTGGCTTTTGGAGACACAAGGCTTCTTGGGTTGGCTAGGGTGGATTTTTATGTGTGCATGGTGACATGTACAAGTTTATTCACGTAATATCAAGCAAATATAAACTAGTAGTTTAGAAGTGTTGAGCTATATGGGTTTTCTTCCCACGTCATTTGATAGGGTTTTACCATATGGTGTTTTGTTATTTTCTTGATTAGTTTATGAGTCAAGGTTGATGGAATCAAGCATGAGAAACACAAAAATGGAGGTTTCTTGAAATAAAGATTGAATCTTGAAGAGTTTCTTGAAGTTCTTGAAATCGCAAGTCCAACAAAAATCAACGAGAATCAAAGCAAGTTATATGGCGGGATTTTGGACAGATTTTTGGAAGATTGGGCAACGTTGTCAACACGGTTTTTCAAGTTGTTTGACTTGGTCAACCTTGGGTTGTTATTCGGAAATATGGTCACTAGATTT
>PYUH01000259.1:279718-452708 GCA_016808085.1 Suaeda aralocaspica | reverse complement strand
AGAGTTAGTTTTGCATGTTTATGAGATTTATTGCTTTATTAGATAATTTACATGTCCCAAAATCAAATTCATGCAATATTGATTAACTAATTATGATTCGACTTCTAAATTAAAATCAACTTTAAGTAGAAACATGTTGTAGGACTTCTATGATTTCATGCTAAATGTTTATTGCTTTTAAATCACATAAAATCCATGTTTAGTTCAAAAGACCTAAAAACATTCGATGTCCATAAAAAGGGCAGGTTGGCCCCCAAAGACCTAGGTCCTCAAGTATGCAATTCAGAAAAGTAAGAGGAATAAAACATGTTATTGAATTTTGCAATCATGACATCGAAGGACGCCTCGAAAGAGACTTGTGGTGACTCAAGAGGGATACGGGATATAGAATATGAGGGAAGCGAAGAAGGAGAACTCGGAACAAACTCGATACGGACTAATTCTTTAAGAACCGCCTGCCTGGGACCTGCAAGCGTGATAATTTCAATGCTAGACTTGAACCTATCATCTGAAGACTCAGAGCTAGACTCATCAAACATAGGACCCTCTCCGATAGTGAATTCAATCTTCTTTCCTTTTGGAGTAGTGAGCCTGATGGTTTTACACCACCAATGGACCATGTCTGAAGTTGGAGTTATGAGCTATGTTGGATCAAAGGAGTCACCATTCAGAGCTGAACATATCTCTTCTTCTTTTGGGTTGGGTGCTTTCTTGGCCAAATACAAGACCAAGTCCTTCCTTTTTGAAGACATCCTTGGTAGATGTACTATTGAAGGAAGAAGTGGTGTCATCAAAGATGAAGTAGCAATCCCAGTTACCACCCTCTTCATGGTAGAGTGGGCCGATCTTGATGGTGCTTTCATCTATGTCATAGTACATGTAGAATATCTTATTTTCTTCCCACTCATCAAGGTAGCATCAATAGGGTAGTCGGAAGCGAGGAGGATAAGGAGGGATTGGTGCCACCATAGGAACAGGGTTGGTTTCAGTGAGATGCTGATACTTTCTCCATCTAACTCAAATCCGATCATTTCAATTCATCTTAGTTATATATATGTGCTTTTTCCATGCCCGATATCAAGTGGTCCTCTACTAAATTTGTTTTGTAATCTCATAATGTAATATCAAGTAACACTACAACAATATTAGTCCTTGTGGGAACACCGTAAGAGTGCTTACTAGAGGAGTTTATTTTAATGCACACGTTTCTCACTAGATATGGTAGTCACTTTATATTGTCTTATTTGTTTGAGTCTTTATGAATCATGTAACTTTATATGACAGCACCAATCCGACGTTTATTATTATCCTTAATCTACGTGCAAAGCCGTCATCATGGCTTACATACAACCACTCAATGGCTTTCCCGCCTTGAATGAAGTCATCGAAGCCACACCTATAGTTCATATCCATGAGGTCCCAACCCCTTAGCTTCTTAATGATAGCATAGCCCTCCAAAAAAGGGTAGATCAACCCATAAGTCCGTAAGTAGTGCTCCTCCTGCAAATAATTAAAGAAAGAATAAGATCATGAAGAAAGAAAAGTAAAAAAGAAGAAAGAACGAAGATTTTAATGAAGAAAGGCTCACGTGACCTTTGAAAGGGCGGTATGAGATATGATGTTGGCGAGAGAGCTCCAGCATCTCCGTTTTCCATCCCTCTGGGTTGCATACATTCCTATTCGTGATCACTTGCGAGCCAATTGGTTGTCGAAGCTTCTTCTGGTGTACCAAGGGACCTATTTTGGTACCTTGGAGAGAGGGTAGCTATTCAACACTCCTCTCAGCAGTTGGTTGTTTTCCGGGATACTCCTACTTGCATGTTGGATCTGGAGGGCCTTGCTTCTGACATGACGGAGACTAGACATGGAGGGGGTTTAAGCATTCAATGGCCTCGGTTAGTTCACCCTGATATTCCTTATGAGCACCATCTACCCCGACTGGGCAAGCGAGTAGTTCTGGCTATTTTTGTGAGTTTATATTTTATACCTGCCGTATATTTTTGCAATATTAATCAGTATATGATCTTCTCGCTTCTTGACCTTTGCAAGAGAATTTTTCAAAAGGGGAGATTTCAGATCTTGATCTGATCATCCCTTTTCACACTAATCATGGGAAGTCCTCCTACACTATCCCCGACTCGAAGGGGATGGAGGTCGATCTTCCTCCTAGTTTTAATCATGTATGCTTTATTCCAAACTCATCTGAATTTACCCATGTGTTTTTGATTTGATAAATGGTCTATCTTCATCTTCATGCTTTGCAAATTGATAGAGAGGGAACCAAAAAGGCCTTGAGAGGTATAACCCTTCTCAAGAAGCTTGTCGGGAGACAGCTGATGAACTTGTCCTGTAAGAAGCCGAACCCTGAGGTATTAATCCTTAGGATACAACACACATTCAATATTTCTTTGTTACTCTGGGATATCAATTTCATGATGTTCATTTTCCTTTGCAGGTTCATGTGCCAAACATGTGAGTAGGGTATGAGACATAAGGTCTCTCTAGAGCTAGGGGTGACTCATACCCTTCTAAGCGTAGAGCTAATTATGATTTTGGTTCTACGCCTAGTGGTTGTTCTGGCTCTAGTAGAGGTTCAAGTGCTTCTAGCAACTACTATGGTACTATTGAGAGGAGTAGGATGATTATCGATATAGGGAGGAGTCGGCGGAGCTGAGAGCCTCATCCTGAGGAGGCTCGTAGGAGGAGCTACGATGTGATGAGTAGAGTACCTCTGTTGCCTCCTAAGAGGAGTGCTTTGTGGAGTATGAGCTATCAACTCACCCTTGATGAGATACTCTTAGTGACTTCCCGAGGTGTAGAGGTTGAGGCCTTTCAGACCTTGAAGGCTGACTTCTTCCCACAACAAGCCCCTATGGACTTAACGACTCAGTTTTTCGGACCTTTGTCCTAGGCTTCTTCTCAGCGTTCCACTCCATACAACCCTGATGATGTGCTACGTCATTTTCACTCAGGATGTGCCACTAGAGAGGTGTAATAAGGTTTTAGAGCTTTAGCCTTACTGTATAAGTAACATATAGATAGTCAAATGTCAAAATCGCGTTGTCCACAAGTGTCATTATGAACAGTAGTGATGATAGGATGGATAGGATCTTTATAGGAATTTAAAATAACTAAAACTTGTGTAAATCGGGAAACGAAATTGGTACAACGGAGCGTCCAACATACGTTGGGACACGTGTCTTGTGCTAAGTCACATGGCGTGCTTCCAGGCACGTGATTTTTCTTCGCATTTTCTTATCTGAATTCTTCCACTCAATGTCCTATAAATACCCCCTTTGTTTGTGGGTTATTAACACAACAAATCAAATAATCCTCTCAAATTCCCTTCATTCTTCCTTTCTCAAATTCTTTCATCATTCAAGCTTTTTATTTTTAAAATTTGAAAGTCATGTCTAATTTTGTGGAGGCTTTAGGTTTGTGGTTGAGCACACTCTCCAACAAGGAGAAGAAAGAGTTTGAGGAGGTTGGATGTTGGTACCTACGCTCCTCATGATCCATCCAAGGAGACACTTTCCTTCTTAGAGCGGTAATGAATTATCGGGATATCAAGGCCCATTGTTTTTTGTTTCATGAAAGGGAACTTAGTATGCTGCTTGAAGAACTTGGGGCAAATTAGGGCGTATCCACCATGGGTACTCCTTGTCTTTCTAGATATTCAAATCATGGAGAAGACGATATGATGACATTCTTTGGACTTGATGGAAAGTTCGTGAATAGGATGGTCCATGGTAAATTTATCGATCTTTCCCTTCTTATTGAGTGTCTTGCTACCATGGAATCCTCTTAGGGTTATTACAAGCAAGGGATCTATTATTATGTTTGTTCTCCCGTGTATAATTCATTGGAGATGATCCTCAAGTTGGTGATACGAGGCTCATAACTTTAGTAGAGGAGTTTTGGATTGATGGCGACACTCCTATTCCACTATGCCTTGGCGAGTTGCTCACTTTTCTCGATTAGCTCAAGAGGAATTTGAATTATCCAATCTACGGATGTCCAATCATTCTTTAGGTATAGGCTGCCTTTTTAAGTTAGACCTTGAAATTTGATTTCTTTTTCTTGAAAGGTTTCTAAATCACCTTTTTTTTATTGATAATAGATATGGATCATGCAGCATTTGAGTTTTCTCTATCCTCCAGCTAACTCATTCACATACACTCCCAAGGGATTCTTATCAAGAAAAGGAGTCCACAGGTGTATTTCTACTCATGAGTAGTCTTTATTGTGTGCCGCCGACAAGACCCTTTTCGTGCTCTTTGTAATTCTGCGGTGGCGGCGGCCGAGGCATCACCGGAGGTGGTGGAAGATTGACCATATGAGGTCCTCAGACGACTCTTTCTTTTTTGGAGTTCTGATTTTGACTATTGTGTCTGCTATTTCCCTAGGCGAGCAATGAGGCAATTCGATCGGAGGCAACTCATCCTCGACTTGGATGTGGTCGACCCTGGCGAGCTGGATTTCAGTTTGAGTTCCGCTCTGACTTTTGGGATTTTTTGGACCTTGAGGCCTATCATGAAGGTGACTCCATTGAAGAAGAAAGACTCCACTAATTCTCGACACTGCTTACTTTGAATGAGGAGAGACTCTCCTATTTGTACAACATAAGCTAGGAATGCGGAGAAGGCTGAGTTTAAGGCTATGAGTATTGGTTCTTCAAGCCATCCATCTAGAATTGTGTCTGTTAGAGACCAGCTCGGACCTAGGAAAAGTTCTAGTATGGGATCGAATTGAGAGACTTCCTTCTAGACTTGAGAGTGAGAAGAAGGTGAAGGGAACTAGAAGAAGGAAAATGAAGAAAAAGAAGACTCATGGAGCGATTGAGATAGTGGATGGAGAGAATGAAGCGAAGAAGCCCTAGAGGAGGCGCCTAAGAGCATGATTGCTTCACTTCACATGTTTACTTTTGATTATGATATTGAGATGTAGGCCTTTGTGCCATTTATCATGTTTTGTCATTTACAATATATCTTTATTATCATCTTTTGACTTTATGTATAAAAAATTCATGCACATGGATGTAATGAACTTTTAAATTGAAATAAAAATGTTTTATTACCAATTTGTAAGTACAACGTAAATCATTATAAGTCAAATAAAGTCAAAATTTTTCATTAATTCTTACAATGATAAAAACAGAATACATGGATTTTTTATTAATATTGGGGCCAAACCTCAAAACGAGGTTGCTTACGTATCTCTTAGTAGAAAATCAAGCCAATCGTAGTTCTGTGTTTGCAATGGCCCAAGGATTTAACGTATTACTTCTTCAACTAATCAAAGTTTGTGAGATTTTAAAAGTTTTCACCATCCATGTCCATTAATTCTACTGCGCTACGTGGTAGGATTTTTTTTTCACAATATAAGGACCTCCCAATTCGGTCGAAACTTGTCACGAGGATCTAGAACAATCTTCCTAAGGACTTTGAGGACAAGATCTCCTTCTTTAATATCTCTGACTCTAGCCCTTTTGTTCAAATGTCGTTCTATTCTTCTCTGATATACTTACACAGGATTGAGAGCTTTGAGCCTCTTCTCATGCAATAAAACTAAGGCGTTATACCCAGCTCTAACCCATTTCACTTTTGGGAGTTTGCTTTCCAAGCCAATTCAGAGAGAAGAAATTTCGAATTCCACTGGCTGTACAGCATCCATAACATAGACTAACGACAAAGGAGTAGCTCCTGTTGAAGTGAGAATCTAAGTGTGATACCCCCACAATGCAAAAGGCAATATGAGAGACCAATCCTTGTAAGTTTTTTCCATCTTAGAGATAATCGTCTTTATATTCTTATTAGCTGCTTCCACTACACCATTACTCTATTGTAGGTAAGGTGAAGACCTATGATGTTAACTTTTGTACTTGGTCAGTAGACTCTCACACTCAGCATGGAAATGAGAACAATGGTCACTAATTATCTCGTGTGAGACCCCATAACTCTAACACCCTGGAAAACCCTAACTATTTCCGGAAATTATTTATTAAACAAACTACTAATTTAGGAAAATCCAAAGTGCTACCACCACCGTGATAACGTCTAAGGTTATTAGCAAAGTACTACAGCGGAAGACTTCTTCTTTACAATATTTAAAAGTAAAATAAACTTTCAAAACACCTCAACTAAAAATACTTTATTACAATTCGGAACCAACAATGGCCCTTCCATAACCAATCAAGTTTTATAAATATCAAAACCCAACTAAAGTCTCATGAACTTAAAACCAAGTTAGTCCAACAACGACATCATAATAAATAAAGCTGCAAAGAGAATATGAATAAAACAATTCGAAAGCAACAGAGCTAAACTCAGGAATAACGAGCACTCTCCACTCAATCCCAACATGATTGACTATGCCCATATGAAACAATTGATTTCTCTTTATTCTAGACTTCTACTCTCAATCGAAATGGGTCATAGTATGGCCAAATAAAGATTGGCCATGCAAACAAAACACATAATCCGCAAAGCTGAATACGTAGACACTAAAGACCATGTAAAACATGATTAATATTAAAATAAGAGAAAGAATAACACACTTACTTCTTACCGTTGATATCTAATCAAACTTGTGCATAGACTCATCTCATAGAAACTATTTATTATACTTAGACATTGGATTTTGCATTGAACAGATTTCCTTTCCCTTAAAATTGCCCTATTGGGCAACAACTTGGAAGCAACTCCATGAAGGTATTACCTATGTCACATGTAGTGAAGGAATTCCAGCGCATTAAAAATATAAAAGAGTACAATGTCTTGTACTCCAATTAAAAGTCATAGATCACTATTCCATACGACTCCCCCCATTGTTCATACTCAAGGTATATACGTTCCAAGAGTTTTGGTGCGAATCCTCTTTCACTTTATGTGATTAACAAGTTTGACATTGTTATAACTCACACACAACATCACATAAGAGCATGCATAAAATCAAGCAAACCATATTAATTATCTTTGATTTAAGGTGATACTAAAAATAATCTTGTGTGTACTTAATTAAAGTAAACCTCCTTTACCACACATTAACTGTGAGTGGCTAACTATTTATCTTTCTTTTGCCACTGTGAGTGGCTATGTAAATATTTGCTCATTAAACTTCTATTAAACATGTGAATAAAAATTCACCCCAACTACTTTTCTTTTGCTCAAGTTGATTAACAACATAATTTTAATTTCCTTTTTCATTTCTATTTTTGACTACTTGTCAATTTATTTTTAATCAATACATTCCAACACCCATGATGTGTCAACAATACTATAAAAACGGAATGCATAAAGTAGTAGTCAAATCATGAATATCATGTAATCATGCATAACTTGAAACGTGCTCATATAAGTCAACATAAGTCAACACAACATACTTCTCTCAACATGAAGCTTCTATCATGAAACTTATGTAATTAAACTACTTCTAGCATGATCCTATACTCATGAGAAACCTTTACTACTTACGTACCTCATATAATAGCAATGAGTCGCCACTACTACTAAAATCTGCGTAGCTCGAAACCACCTACAAAATACAGTTCGGAGACTAATTAAAAACTTACTTTGACTAGAATTTACAGTAACTCTAAACTAACTTTTAAGGTTGAAAAATCAACCAAAACCTTCCCTATGTTGTCTCTAGTCAATTCCATAATTTTCCTTTTTATTTTCTTTTCTAAAACTCTTGTTTTTCCTACTCTACCAAAAATGACAGCTTTGAAAACTAACTTAAAAATTATTTTGAACCTTTCTAAACATTGACCATAAAACAATATATCTATCTTCTATGATCACCTTATGATAGTTTCATGCATTTAAAATACTTATAGAATAATTCTAGCATGAAACTAATATTTTTACTATTCTTAGAAACGCTTTAATACATTTTACAGCAGCATTACATTGCTTAAAACCTCTTAAAAATATTTCTATACTTTGAGCATAAAACATTATAATAATATCAAAGGGTCATTTTATATTAGTTTTGAACATTAAAAACCCTTTTTTATACTTAATTACATAATCAAATCATCCCTTTTATTTTTATTCATCACTATAGTTAAATTACAGCAATATTAAATTATTTAAAAGTCCATTAAAAACCTTATAAACCTCATGAATCATGCATAAAAAAATATAATAACATTGCAAGATCATTATACTTTAATTTCATGCATTAAAAACTATTTTTCATACTTAAAATCATGATTGAAATACCACTACTATTTTTATTCACACTAATAAAAATTTACAGCAATAATATTTTATTAAAAATCTTTCTTAAAACATCATAAACGTTATTGTTTGATCATAAAACATTACTATAGCATATTATGATCATACTAGTTTAATTTAAAACATAAAAATCACAAAACTTAATTATTTTTCATGAACTTAAAAACCCTAATTTTATAATACATGAACAACTTTTTAAAACATGATTATATATCATAAAACTTGATCAGAAATTATAAAAACATGAATATAATCATAATTATAAACATGATTGAATTAAATTAAAAGGAAGAAGAGAATTTTTTTTTAACTTACAAAAATCGAAGCAAGAGAGGGAGAAGGGGAACCGGTGGCCGGCTGCTGGCGGCGGTGGCCGGCTGCTTGCTGGTCACCAGCTGGCTGCTGTTGGTCCCCATGGTGGTCGTCGGCGAGGAGGGGGCCTGGTGGAGTGGTGGGCGAGTTTAGGGTTAGGGTTTTTGTTTTGTATTTTTTTTTTGTAAATCCTAAAACGTATATAAAACCTAATTTTAATACTTAAAATTCTGGTTTAAAGGGGTATTTATAGGCCCCAAAAGTCACTTTGTGAAATTACTAAGTTACCCTTAACCAATGAAATTACTTTTGTTCCCTTGTTTTTAAAACAATTTAGGAAACATTTAAAAATCCCGATTTGACAACTTTTATAAAAACTTAAATAATTATTCAACCTTTATAAAAATATTTTATAACTTTATAAACTTGAAATAAATATTTAACTCATTAATTAATTAAATTTTTTCAATTAATTAATTTGTTAGACCATTATTATTCCAAAAATACTGAAAATACATTTATAAATGTTAAAATGCATTTATAAATATTAGGTTCAATTATACACATACTTAAAAATATGGGGTATTACATTCTACCCCCCTTAAAAGAATTTTCGTCCCGAAACTTTGAATAAAATAATCTATGGAATTGAACTAGAAACTGCACTTACTGTGCCCTTTTTCAAAACTTTACTCCTTTTTAACCTTAGTTGTTGTAAACTTTAGACACTTAATTTAACTATTACTAGCACTCGTTGAGTGTTTTCAACTACTCGGAAGCAAAAAATGAAAATTTTTTGCTAAAAAGCACAAAATGTTTGCAAAACTTAAGGAAAAAGGCGCGGAATTCTATCTTACTCTACCCCCCTTAAGAATCGAGTTACATCCTCGTAACTCTACTAACCTTGAAATAATTTTGGGTATTTCTTCCTCATGATATCCTCTGCTTCCCAAGTAGTCTTTTTTGTTTCTTGGTTAGACCACAAACTTTAACTATCTTGATACCCTTTCTACGAGTACTACGAATTTTACTATCGAAAATTTTAATCTGTTTCCCTTCATACGTGAGACTTTGGTCTAACTCTACTATCTCCAGTTCCAAGACGTGCGACCTATTCGGAATATGTTGCCTTAGTTGCGACACATGAAAAACATTATGAACCTTGCTCAACTCCATGGGTATGTCTAGCTTATAGACTACTTTCCCAATCCTTTGTAAAATTTCATACGGTTTGGTGTACTTTGGACTCAATTTTCCCTCTTTCCGAACCTCATAACACCTTTTATTAATGATAGTTTTAACAACACTTTGTCGCCAACTTTGAATTCGACTTCCCTACACTTTTGATCCGCATAAGACTTCTGCCTATTTTGTGCAGCTTGAATCTCTCGCACTTTGTTAGTAGTCTCCGCAACCAGTTGAGGTCTTACAATTACTGTTTCACTTATGTTGTCCATCATGAAGGACTTCAACACTTTCTTCCATACAATGCTTCAAAAGGTGACATGCCTTCACTTGCATGGTATTTATTGTTGTATGAAAATTCAATCAAATCCAAGCTATCCTCCCAATTCCCTTGGAAATCCATCACACAAGCCCTCAACATGTCTTCTAGTGTTTGAATAGTCCTTGCTATTTTATCATCTGTTGCTGGATGGAAAGTAGTACTCATCTTCAATGTAGTACCAAAATTCTCCTGCATACTTTTCCAGAACTTGGAAAGAAACATGGAATCCCTATCCGACACCACGTCTCATGAAACCCCATGTAGCATTATAACATGATTTATGTAGGCTTTTGCTAATTGATCTATCTTCCAAGTCTCCTTCATCGGTATGAACACTGCCAACTTAGTAAGTCTATCCCTAATAACCCAAACTATATCGTTGTTGTTTTTCGACTTTGGCAAACTAGTAGCAAAATCCATCGAGATACAATCCCATTTCCATACTGGGATGTCGAGTGGTTGTATTTCTCCTTGAGGCCTTCTATGCTTAAACTTCACCTTTTGGAGTGTAAGACACTTGCTTAAAAATTCAGCTACTTCCCTTTTCATTCGAGGCCACCAATACATCTTTTTCAATCCTTTGTATAGCTTGTCACCCCCTGCATGCACTAAACATGGTGTACACACCACCTCCCCTTAAACCTTAAACTTCTATCCTCATGTATTTGAAAATCCACTACCTTCCTTGGCTTTATTTCCTCCTTTATTCGATCTAACTTTATGTCTCCAACTTGGTTCTCTTGAATTCTTGATCTCCTCGAACACCGTTGGTTGGATGCTCAGGTTACTAAGCATTTTTTCTAATGCTTCCTCCTTCACTATTTCTAAGTTCAACTCCTTCATATCTCGACCTAGTTCGTGAGCAACTACACGAGAATTTACTCCATGCTTTGTCTTACGAATAAGAGCATCCACTACCACATTCGCCTTGCCTTCATGATACTGAATGTCCAAGTCAATAATCCTTGTTCAACTCAAGACATCTCCTTTTACGCATATTTAGATGTTTTTGAGTGAAAAAGTACATCAAACTCTTGTGATTCGTGTAGATTCTACACTTCACTCCATATAAATAGTGTCTCCCTATCTTCAAAGCAATCACGATTACCGCTAGTTTGGGATCGTGAGTGGGATAATACACCTCATATGGCTTCAACTGCCTCAAAGCATAAGCAATCACCTTCCTAATTTTCATAAGAACACATCCAAATCCATTTTTAACGCATCACTATACACATCGTACGAATCACCTCCATCTGGAAAAATTAACACTAGAGTCGTTGTCAAACACTCCTTGAGAGTTGAAATGCCTCTTTACCCTTATCACTGCAAACAAATTTGCAATCCTTCTTCAACAAAAATTTACACTTAAAGAATTTGGCGTACAACTTGATTTTCTTAAGCGTTAACAAAATCGTCTCTAGATGACCCACATGTTGTTCCATACTCTTCGAGTACACCAAGATATCGTCGATGAACACGACTACGAACTTATCCAAAAATCGTTGGAAAACTCTATTCATCAAATCCATGAAGACCGTTGGCGTATTAGTCAATCCGAATGGCATCACAGTAAACTCGTAATGGCCATACCTCGTACGGAAAGCCGTCTTTGGTATGTCTTCGTCAGAAATTCTCAGTTGATGATATCCTGACCTCAAATCGATTTTCGAAAACACCATCGCTCCCTTCAGTTGATCAAACAAGTCATCAATTCTTGGTAAAGGATACTTGTTCTTGTTCGTCATCTTATTTAACTCTCTGTAGTCAATGCACAACCTCATACTCCCATCTTTCTTCTTTACAAACAACACTGGTGCTACCAAGGTGAAGCACTAGGTCGAATGTAACTCCTCTCTAACAAATCCTGTAATTGATCCTTTAGATCACTCATTTCCGCAAGACTCATCCTATATGGTTCTTTGGAAATGGCCGCAGTCCCTGGCACTAAGTCTATTGTGAAGTCGATTTACCGCTTTGGCATCATTCCCGAAATCTCTTTAGGAAACACATCCAGTAAGTCCCTCACTACCTTGATATCTTTTTGCCTAGAAGATTCCACATGATCCACATCCTTCACACTGCAGAAATACGTCGGAAATATCCTCTTTACGTAACTAGAAACCTCATCATCGACACAATCTTATTGTGCCTCGGTCTTCCCGACTTCCAGTAACTCGCACTCTTACCGCTCTTAATCTGCAAAATTTTCTGTGGTTCACACATAATCCCAGCCTTATATTCGCTCAACCAATCCATCCCTAGAATAACCTCTAAGTCACCTAACTAAACCTCGATTAAGTTAGCTTTAAATTCCACTCCTTCAATCAAAATCGGCACATCTAAATACCTTTTAGTTAATTGCACTACTTTTCCTGACTGTATTACTGTAGGAATATCTATGGTGTCCACTTTTCCCAAAACAGAAAATATCCTTTGTAAAATTTTAGTGGATACACAAGAATAAGTTGCACTAGAATTGAACAAAACTTTAACCGGTAGAGAGTGAATAGAGAAAGTACAAGTGATCACATCCTTACTAGTACCGCTTCACTCCTTGCCATAACATTGAGCTTTCCAGTGCTAGGTTCCTTAGCTTGACTCCCTCCATTACCACTACCATTCTTATTTCCAGCTTGCTGCAAAGTTCTTCCTCCTTTGTTCCCTTGAAAACCCTTTTGCTGTCCTCCTGCTGAGTTGCCCTTAAACTGAGGCCCTTGGCCTTCCTTGCCTTTACCCTTGGAGTAGCATTCATACTCACAATGACCTAGCTTGTTGCATTGACGACAAGTAACCAGATTTCTATTGCAGTCTTTGTCTAGATGATAGTTAGGACATTTCTTGCAGAAGTAAACACGACTACCTTGGCTAGTAGACTGCCTCTTGAACCCATTATTGTTCACAGACATCCCGAAATTTCGCTTATTCCCTTGAAAATTGGTACTTAAGCGAGGCTTCTTAGATTCATTACGACTCTCATGAGGCTTAAAGCTTTCTCCAACATTCTTCCTTTTCTCCTTCAAAGCACTGTGCTTTAGTATCTAGTTCTTCTTTTTCTCTAAAATACAGAGGTGTGCAGCTCCCCCATAAAGCTCGTCGAGTGTCTCAAACACGTGTCTAGCTATTTGCAACCGAATGTCTATAGAAAGACCTCTCGCAGCTAACTGTTGTGTTACATCGGCTAACTGCCTTACTACCTCATTAAGCGAAACATTAACTCCTTGAGACATTTTCCTTCTCCTAAAGAGGAAAGACTCACTTATTAAGACATGGTCTAACCCCCAAATTAAACAACATACTAAAAGAAAGACCTAGACTTTCAACAATTCATAACTTTAAATTCAACTTCTAAGGAAATTCCTTTCCCTAGACTTGATTGTTGCACTTTATCTTAATTGCCTTCACAATTATTAGTCAAAATAAAAGCATATAACTAAAAAAAATCCCTTAAATTTCCACTAAAACTAATGGAACATCTTAAAGGAACAACTCGCTTTATTCAACTCAAAGGATAGCTTAGCACACTTCCTCATAATCAAAGTCTCAACACACATGCTTGACCAACTTATTCTCAAACGAAAGAAGATAAATAAAGAAGTTTAAACGTCCTTACCTCATAACCTCGAGTAAACAACTAAATCATCTCGAGTTATATCATGAAATGATCCTTAAACATTAACATTGTCACACCTATCGGAAGAAGCAACATATTTTACTGGAGCAAACTCATGACATCCTAAATATGCTCTTCTTGATCATTCACATCTTCCTCCATCTCGGAATTAGATATTAAACCAATAAACAATGAGATACTAGGGTCTAGATTCTCGATCCGAAACATGAACTATCCTCTGACTCATAACCTGATGAAACTGAACTCGACTCTTCCTCGGCCATAGCAGCACTACGCTGAGTACTAGGAACATGAGAATGAGATGATATAAGAATAGGATTAGAATTCATAAATGCTTACTTTCTATGAAAGATATAATCCTCAAGATATCCTATGCCATGCATAATTGGGAATCCCTCCCTTCAATTAGAAGTCCCAAACACGGGCCATTATCTCCAAATAGGGCTGGTAGTTTATTAAGCATCTCATAATTAAAACTAATACATGATCAGGTTGGTCACACCCCTTCTACCTAAAGCTTTACTCATCTAGGACCAATGAAATGAATCTTCCTAGCGTATTGAAACCGCTCCTCACTATCTTTTGTCTCCAAAATCCCCATTTATGAAATTTCACTAGGAACACAATTAACATCCTCTCTAGAACACATATTTAAATCTAGTGCAATACCCTACATTTTCACGTATTTTAAGGAAGTATTTTGTATTTTATACGTGTAATTTTAATATTTTTATTGATAAAAATGATGTTCACTAAGAATATTAACAAAAAAAATAATAATAATACAAAATAAGCTTTAATTAAAAATAATTATTTTTGTTTATATATAATACTTTATGTTTTATAAAATATTTTAAAAGGCTTCTAAAAATAGAATTTTCAAGAGTTTCCTAATTTATTTTGAGGCAAGGGCGTAAAGGTAATTTCCACTTTTTAGGATAAGTATAGGCTTTTTCAAATCCTACTTTTGGGCCTATAAATACCCTTTAGAACCCAAATTTTCAGATTTCATCCATCATAATTGTCATTAGGATTCCAAAACCTAGAGAGAGAAAGAGAGAAAAAAAAGGGAGCAATTTCCAAAAAAAATTTCTTGCGCGGTTTTCACGGGAAAAGGGGATTGTTTTCTTGGGATTCGTGCCACTCGCCAGAGCACCTCGCCGGACCACCACCTCGCCACCACCGGCCACCACCGCCGGCAACCTCCCTTTGATTTTCGGTATATTTTCGAATACTTTTAAAAAAAAATTCTCCTTCTTTCTTTTTGATTCAATCTTGCAAATTCATGTTCATATTTATGTTTAATCATGAATTTAGATGTTTCAATCATGTTTTAAGAAGTTATGATTTGTTTTAAAGCATGAATTAATTTGTTGTTCATGAAATTTTAGATTAGGGTTTATAAAGTATGAAAGTTTTGATTTTTATGAGTTTTTATGATTTAAACTTCATTATTATGATCATGGATTATTGTAGTGTGAGTTTATGATGATTTTATGAAGTTTAGTTTGATTTTTAAAGGCTTTAAATATAAAATAAATTGCTGTCCAAATTTTGTAATCATGAAATTCAATAGAATAAATATATGAACATGTTGTGGCTTATGAAAAATTATTCTAAAGCATAGATTAGTTTCATAATGATGTTAGTTGATTGTAAAAGAGTTTTGCCATGAATTTATGATGTTTTTATGAGTTTTTCTTCATTTTAAAGTACATTAATGAATCTGAATTTTTTTATAAAAACAAGTTAAAATAAGTTTTAAGTGTTCATATTGTGCTAGTATGATCACATATTAATTCTATGATGTTACATATGATTTTTAGTATGTTTCATGAAGTTTAAAAGTAATTTTAGACATATTTAGCATGCTGTCCAGATTTTATAAAATGAATAATTAGGCTTTTAAAGTATGTAATTACCATGACTTGATCATATAAATTAAGTAATACATTGTATGATTGATTTATGTTATTTTGAAGTTTTTCAAGGAGTTTCGGTAATTTTAAATTGCTTTCCACTTTTCCAAAGTGACATAAAATTTAAGTTGAGGTTTTATAAAGCATCAATAAGTCCCAAAAACCAAGTAATCTTACAATAGAAAAATTCACTAGTGGAAAAATCAACTTATGCTACATCGCATTTGCTCCATTTTTTGGGTAAAATAAAAATTCGGAGCAATAAGTCTTTAGAGGGAAAAAAAGTTTACTTTTTTGCTCCGGTTAAAATTAAGTCCGGAGCGAAAAGATATTTGCTCTGGTTGTTTAACCTTTTGCTCCGGTTGTTTGGACAGAAGCAAAATGTATTTTATTTTTTTTGAAAGAAAACCGCACAAGTGCATAACCAGCCCATCCCCAGCCATGCCCTCATTCTCTTTTTCTCTCTCTAGTGAAATCCTCCTTCCTCATTCTCTTTCTTTCTCTCTCATCTTCAACATCATCTCTTCCTCCTCCTCATCATCATCCTGCCAAAAACCCTAAACGCCTAAACGCCTAAATGCCAAAAACTGTTCCCTCACACTAAACGCCTCCCCGTTAGTCCGTCACCCTCGAAAAACCCTAAACGCCTCCCCGTCAGTCCGTCACCCTCGAAAAACCCTAAACGCCTCCCTCCTATCCTCTAAAAACAGTAAACCTTATCCCCTCACCCTTCGAAAAACCCTAAATTGCCTCCTCACTACCACTAGATTCGCCTTACTTAGTCTAATGTTATCTTTTTTAGATTTGTATTTCGATTTCAATTCAGTTTAAAGGTGTTCTTTTTTATATTTCGAATTTAATGTATGATTTTTGTTTTGATTTTAATTTTGTTTTTGTCTTTTGAATTATGTATTTGGTTTTGAAGGTTATGTTTGATTTAATTGTTAATTTTTGGTGTTTGTGGCTTAATTTATCGATATTTTTGTTGGGAATTGATTATAATGCGAATTAAAGTTGTTTGTGGATTGGGTTTTTCGAATTTTTTCTTTGGGTTTTTGTAAAAATTGTACTTTTTTGAGCTGCTAGTAAGTGATGTATAAGAAACTAAGAACTGTTTGTTGTTCAATTTCAACACTGAAATTCGCTTTCGAATTTGAATTAGTTTTGAAATTGTGGGTAATTAGATAGTTGATTTTGACTTATATGTAATTAAAATTGAAAAGGTTATGTTTTTTTTTTGTTTTGGAATTTGAGGTAGCTTTGGATTGTATAGAATTATGTGTAATTGAAACTTGAAAAGGGAATGTTTATTTTACTTGAATTGTTGCTGCTGCTTGTGTATTTTGAAGGGATGTACTGTAATTATTGCTTAGGTGTAGAATGGTTGATTTTATTTGAAGATTGTTAATATAGTACTAAATGTTTTGTTTCTTTTTCGCGGGATTTCGATGGATAGTTCGTCGAGTGGACAGAAAGCAAGTGGCCAAAAATGCCCGTTTTCAGCAGTGCTTGGTTACTCATCAGCTTGTTCAGCTATTACTGTAAATACTAGGAGGAAAAAGCTATTTTACGTCATTTCTTCTATTTTATCAATAGGTTTGTGTGTCTTAGTCTTAAAGTCTATTATGTTTGTTGCTAACTGCCAAGAATGCTTAACACTGGAAAATTATATCTTTAAAAGAAATGGAAGTAGCAGACACCTGCTTCAGGTTTTTATTCATTCATCAATAGGTTGAAATGAATGAATGGTTTTGAAATGTAAGCATGAAAAATGATAAGCAAACCACCGGCATTGAATGTTTGACTGTCAAGTTTTGATTGTAGCAAGTTCTAGCTTATATAAATAAATTACCAATTGAAATAGTTACTTAGTCTTTGAATCCTAGTTCGAAGAGTTTTGTTGTACTTTAGTATGTATACCTTCCATTGGTGATTTTTCTAGAAAACTATGTCCTTGAACTATATTAATTTCTTGTGGTGTGTCTGGATCTAGAAATTATACTATCACTTAGTTTGTAACATGGCCTAGCATACAAATTGGTGATCCAAGACAAAAAAATTAAAAATTCCCTGAGTTTATAGCAAAAGGTTTTCATACCAATGTATTTATTGATTCTATCCCGTTACAGTTAATTGTTGATGCTTATCACTTAGTTAATATTTTTAGTTTAATGAGCAAGGACATAGCCTATGTTATATTAAATTTTTTACTGGACAGACTATTTTTTTTTCCCGTTCAGCATGTTATGCTTGTATGAGCAATTGAGCAGTACAATTTTTTTTGTGGATAGTGCATGTGCAAACTAAAAGATGTTCGAGCTGTCTGCAGGTGAAGACACTATTGAAGGATCGTTTGAATGGGAAAACAGGAGGATCAAGTGAAAAGAAGTCTGAGCCTAGTGCATCTGTTGAGCTGAACTCACGTAACTTTGATGAATTGGTGTTAAAAGACGAAGAGCTGTACTTTTTCTTATGACCTTGTTTTATGACCTAAATCTGGATTCTCTAGAGCCTAGATATTTATACTTTTGCATGAGTTGTGTTGGGGAAAAATGCTTAACTAACAATTATTGTATTGTGCTTGGCATGCAATGGTATATGTAGAAGTAACACGTGGAACTCTCCTATTCAAGCCTCTATAAAAGTACTATGTTGATCTTGGCTCATATAATACTATGTATAGTCCAATTTGGTTACAATTTCCTTAACGAAGAAAATCTCATAATATGTGTTATGGTCGATTTTCCCTGACTAGTCTCGACCCCAGACAAGTCAGTAACCGTTAGTTCGAGATTCCTGGAGACCGTTGAACAGTTCAAATCAATTCTTTAGCAGATTCAACGGGTTGAACAAGTCTACTGGGGAGGTACATTGAACCTGGACAGAGGTCAGCCTTCAAGGAGAAAAAAGAGGGAAACCACTCTCCTATTTCTTAGGGGAGACGGTTATTGACCTAAGAGGGCCGTTGGAGGTGTTTCCTAAGTCTCAATGCTATAAATTCAGCTCACTAATCAGTCCAAGGGGACAAGAAGAGCTCACTGTAAAATACTCGCAAGCTAAATCACTCATNAATCACTCGCATTGTACTCTAAGCAAAGTTTATCCTACGTTCATCATAGTGAAACGGTGGAATTACTCCCACCCGCAGTTTTTCCCACTTTGGGTTTTCTGCGTCATCAAAATATTGTGTCTTGTCTACTTTAATTTCTTTCGTCTTTATACTTTGCATTGTTATTCTTTACTCATCGAATTGCATAGTCTATTTAGCCGTCGTAGTCCCAACCTAAGATCGTTCTAAGCGATTTTTGGCGTAAACAATTTGGCGCCCACCGTGGGGCCGACGACTAGATCTCGCTAAAACGACCTTTTATATTTAAAGTTTCTAAATTATCCCTAGCATTCATCATGGAAACAACTCCTCCGACCTATGATGAAAATGAGAGACGCTATGATGAAAGCATATNAAGCATACGAAGATCTGAAGAAACAACGTGAGGAAAATGAAAGACTGGCCTCTGAAAGTCAGAAGTCCATCGACGACCTTCGCAAGGAAATCGAATCTGTCAAAAGCAGAGCCCTACAGCAACACCGCAACACTGAAGACGTGCCTCGCATGATGAGTCTTACCTCGGACGAAGAAGAGGACGATGACGCGTGTGAGGATCACGATCAGGAGCAGAACAACGACGACCAAGGCGACGGCCAGGATGACGAGACAACCAGGAAGATAGCTCGCATCGAAGCCCAGAACGCCAAACTGCTGAAGATACTCAAAAGGATGCCAGGAGCACCCCTGCCCGTCGTGACTGAAGAAGAGGATGGATATGCCGCGTCTCCTTTCGTGGAAAGCATTGCTATGGCTGACATCCCAAGGAGACTGAACATCCCCCCTCCGACGAAGCTGTATGACGGTAGCACGTGCCCCATAGAGCATATCAACCACTACAAGCAGCATATGTAGCAGTATTCGATCCCGCGTCACCTCCTGGAGCCTGTCCTCTGCAAATCCTTTGGCGCAACCCTGACGGGTCCCGCCTTAGAATGGTTGTGTGATGTTAAACGCGGAACTATTACTAATTTCAAATCTTTGTGTGACAGGTTCTATGGCAAGTTCGATGCCTCCAGGAACGTCGAGAAGCAGACCAGTGACCTGTACCGCATAGTGCAGATGAAGAACGAACCAGTCCGCGACTATTTTGCCAGATTCAACAAAGAGATGATCGGCATAAAGAACTACGATGTCAGGACTGCGATTGAAGCCATCAAAAGAGGACTGTACACAGACTCGGAGCTGTATCGCGACATGACCAAGTAGTCAAAGGAGAAATAATCGACGACTTCAGCGAAATAACCGACGAGACAGACGTCGAAAGCCTTACGACAGGCCTGACCAGGTAAACAATGTCAATAATGGTAACAGAACTGACACTCGTCCTGATTTTGACAGGTCCAAGAAGAACGATGCCGACACATACCCCGATATCAAGGACTACGGATTCTGTGTCGACATCGGGGGCGTGGTGAATGCCATCCAATCCCTAGGGAACGTAGCCAGATGGCCAAGGAGGAGTGACAAACCATCCGAAAACAAAGACAAATCTCGATGGTGTGACTATCACGCTGACCACGGACACACCACTGAAGAGTGCAATGCCCTGAGAAAAGAAGTGGCCTATTTACTCAAAAAGGGTTTTCTTAAGGAACTGAAGGGCAAAGGAAGCTCAAATGCCCGAGACGCGTCTGGACGAAATCCTCCTAGAGCACCCCCTCCAAACAAGGTAATCAATCTGATTTCTGGTGGATCTGATATTTGTGGACTAACCTATTCTGCAGCTAAGAAAGTGGCAAGAATGAGGACGCTCGAAAACGTCGTACCAAGTGACGCAGCACCGAGCCGCGACAAGGAGCTCGAGTCCATGACGATAGCCTTCGACGAATGCGACCTGGGAGATTACAGAGAAGAACATCACGATGGATTGGTCATATCCCTCACGATAGGAAACTGCTTGCTAAGACGAGTCTTGATCGACGGAGGAAGTTCGGCAAATGTTCTGTTCAAAAGCACCATCGAAGACATGGGGATCGACGCTAACGACGTGACCCGCAGATCGACCGTGCTCGTCGGATTCAGCGGAGAAGCTCTCAACACCGTAGGAGAAATCGTGCTACCTACGTATGCGCATGGAATGAACCTGGCGACTCGTTTCAATGTGGTGGACTGCCCGTCAGCCTACAATGTCATCATCGGCCGACCTTGGATTCACAGGATGAAGGCAATCCCGTCAACGTACCACCAGACGATCAAATTCCCTACAAAGTGGGGAGTGCAAGAGATCAAAGGAGAAAGACAACAAGCTCGCAAATGTTACAGCACGACGATGAAGCCATCCAGGGTGACGGCGTAGCAATTACAGCACGAACCAGTGACGAAAGATCCTGACGAACAACAAGTTGACGAAGTAGCGCTGGATCCCGACAAACCAGAACAGACGGTCAGGATTGGCGCGTCACTGGACCCAGGTATAAGAACTGAATTAGTCAATTTTCTTAAGACTAACATCGATTGCTTTGCTTGGACACATGAAGATATGACAGGTATAAACCCAGACGTCATAACCCACAAGTTAAATGCCGACCCAAGCTTCAAACCAGTCAAACAGAAAAGGCACAAGTTTGCCCCAGAAAGAAACCAAGTCATCAACGACGAGGTTCAAAAACTTATCGAGACTGGGAAAATCAGGGAAGTGAAGTACCCCGACTGGCTAGCAAACGTCGTGGTAGTAGCTAAGAAAAACGGCAAGTGGAGAGTGTGCATAGACTTCACGGATCTCAACAAGGCTTGCCCAAAGGATCCATTTCCACTTCCGCACATAGACGCCATGGTAGACGCGACAGCGGGGCATGAATTATTAACGTTTATGGATCCCTACTCAGGATACAATCAAATCTTGATGCACCCGGAAGACGAGGAGAAAACAGCATTCATGACGGACAAAGGAGTTTACTGCTACAAAGTCATGCCATTTGGACTCAAAAATGCTGGAGCAACGTACCAACGACTAGTCAACAAAATGTTCAAAGATTTACTAGGAGAGACAATGGAAGTTTACATCGATGACATGCTCGTCAAGTCTAAGACAACTAAGGATCACGTGACGCATCTAAGTCAGTCGTTCGACGTACTTCGAAGGTATGGCATGAAACTGAATCCCACCAAGTGCTCGTTCGGAGTAAGCGCAGGGAAATTCCTAGGATACGTCGTCACTCAGCGAGGCATAGAAGCAAGTCCAGACCAAATCAAAGCTCTGGTCAACATCCACTCTCCAAGGAACGTCAAGGAAATCCAGAAACTCACAGGACGCGTCGCGGCCCTAAATAGGTTCATATCTAAGTCGTCAGACAAATGCCACTTATTCTACAACGTCCTAAAGAAAAACAAAGGGTTCGACTGGACAGAGAAGCATGAGGAAGCTTTGCAGCAGTTGAAGCGATATTTAGCCTCGCCTCCACTGCTGTCTAAGCCCGACGCTGACGAGACTCTACAGTTGTACCTAGCAGTCAGTGAAGTGGCAGTCAGCGCCGTCTTAACTAGAGAGACGAAGGAACAGCAACTGCCAATCTACTACGTCAGTAAGTCTCTGCTTGACGCAGAGACCAGGTACCCTTTAATTGAAAAACTAATTCTTGCATTAATTACTGCCGTTAAAAAATTACGCCACTACTTTGAGACACATCAAGTAGTGGTAAAAACTAACTTCCCCGTCAAGTCAAGTTTGCGCAGACCAGACCTGTTAGGCAGAATGGGAAAATGGAGTATAGTCCTAAGCAGCTACGACATTAAGTACCAGCCAAGAACGGCGATCAAATCCCAAGCACTTGCAGATTTTGTGGCGGACTTCAGTCCTGAACTAAGCCCAAAAGCAGAACAGGAACTCAAACGAATCAATGAAGTGGCAGAAGAGGCAGTCTGGACAATGTTTTGCGACGGGTCATCAAATCAACGTGGAGCAGGTTTGGGACTCGTCCTGAAGTCGCCACAAGGGGACATGATAGTACAATCCATAAGCTGCGATTTTAAAGCCACCAACAACGAAGCAGAATACGAAGCCCTCATAGCGGGAATGACGGTTGCCAAAGACCTTAGGGCGACTGGACTCAACGTATACAGCGATTCACTCCTAATAGTGAGCCAATTGAATGGGGAATTCGCAGCCAAAGATTCCAAAATGGCAGCCTACCTAACCTTAGCCAAAGAAAAAGCCAAAACTTTCAACCAATTTCAATCAAACAAATCCCAAGAGACAAAAATAGCCAAGCCGACGCACTTGCAAATCTAGGCTCAGCACTCAGAAAATCTCCCTTAAAAACCATTCCCATGGTACACTTGACTAAGCCATCCGTTGACATGTCCCACGTGCCAGAAATTTTGGAAATCTCCGACGAAGCAAACTGGACAACTCCAATAGTCAACTACCTCAAGCATGACATCCTGCCCGACGATCCTCAGGATGCAAGGAAACTAAGGTTCAAAGCTTCTAAGTATACAGTATTACATGACGTATTATTTAAATGTTCTTCCACTGGTTTACTGCAAAGATGCCTTATCGGGGACGAACAAAAGGCTATGCTGCAAGAACACCATGATGGGGAATGTGGCAATCACTCTGGAGGACGAAGCTTGTCTAACAAGCTGCTCCGTCTGGGATACTTTTGGCCAGACTTGAAGAAAGATGCAGAGGAATACGTTGCCAAATGCGACAATTGCCAAAGATACGCAGGAGTGACACATAGACCACCTGAAGAATTACATCCAACGCTTTGTCCATGGCCCTTCATGAAATGGGGGATGGACATAGTTGGAAAACTTCCCCCGGCACCAGGGCAAAAAGTGTTTTTATTAGCACTGACGGACTACTTCTCTAAATGGATCGAAGCAGGTTCATTTAGCCAGGTACGAGACAAAGAAGTCATTTCATTTCTCTGGACTAACATCATATGCAGATTTGGAATCCCATCAGAGATAGTCTGCGACAACGGATCTCAGTTCATCAGCGACAAGACTAGACAATTCTGCGACAAATGGAACATCAAGCTACGTATGTCAACGCCAAGATATCCGCAAGCCAACGGGCAAGCAGAGTCGAGTAACAAAGTTATTATTGCCTCACTCAAGAAAAGACTCAACTCAGCCAAAGGAAGATGGGCTGAAGAGTTGCCTGCGGTTCTATGGGCAAACAGGACGACGCCTAGAACATCGACGGGACAAACCCCGTTTTCCCTAGTCTACGGATGCGAGGCTGTCCTGCCATCAGAAGTACGAATCCCAACTGCCAGATACGGTCTCATGACAGAAGAACAGAATCAAGACGAGATGGCCTCCAACATCGACACGCTTGAAGAACTAAGAGAAGACGCATATCTAAGAATGGCGACGCATCAGCAGATCGTCGCAAAAAGCTTCAACAAAAAAGTTAAGGCAAGAGTGTTCAGGATTGGGGACTGGGTATTAAGGAAAGTGTTCCAAAATACCAAGGACCCGACAGATGGTAAACTGGGGCCAACCTGGGAGGGACCGTATCAAATCGTCGAGATAGCAGGAAAAGGGGCGTACAGACTAGTCTCACGAGATGGTAAGACCGTTCCAAGAAGTTGGAACGCGACACACCTTAAGCTTTACCACTTTTAAGTCAAAAGTGCAAAGGTAACAAATTTTCTCTAAGTTTTTCACTTCGTTTTACACTTCGACGAACAAGTACTGACTTAAGCATCGGAGGGCCGTTGGCAAAAACGCCAACGGCCAGTCCTAACGATGCGTTTATGCAGGACCTGCAGGATCTAAACTCCAGAGACTCGTCACGATGACACAGTCTAAGCAGTCCAACGCAAGTAAATATCAGACGAAGCACGCCAGAAGGTACCTAATCAAGGCAGAGCTTCGTCAGATATTAAGGGGCAAATATGCACATCTAACCTAGTCCCCCGATACGCTAGACCAACGAGGCACCACGACGCCTAGTCTAAAAGCAACAGTAATAAAGGTCTTGAAACGAGACTGAAAATAACGTCTCGTCATCTCCCATACGTGCAATACAGGGACAAAAATGCGTNGCAATACAGGGACAAAAATGTGCGATAAAACGCATAACACAAGCAGTCAAAGATTATAGTGATATATCAACACAAGTGACTGAAAAAATCAAAAGCAAACACACAGCACGTCAACAAAAGCAGTCTAAGCACATAGAAGCATTTAAAGATGTTCAGAAGTCACAAAAACTAAAGTACTTAGTCGTTCCCATGAGCGACAAAACACACAAGTAAATTGTTCAAAAGGCCATACAACGGCCATCAACAGACTTAATGTTTAAAATATTAAAAATTCAAATGTAAAGTGGCCAACAGTCACGCCACATCTTCATCATCCTGGTTCGTCTCAGCAGCAAGCTGATCTGCGTCAGTAGAAGCAGGGGCAGACTCAGCAGTGGATTTCTGCTCCTCAACGGTCGCTTCTTCGTCAACCAGATCAGCCATACTTCCGATTCCAGCCAGGTACCTGTCTAGTTCGGCCTGAGCATCCTCCAAAGTCAGCTGTCCATCCACAAACGTCTTCAGGACCTTGGCACGACCAAACAAGATGTCAAGGGCCTTAGAATTCTTGGCATCCTCCTGAGCAGTATGAAGCATCTCCTCCAAGTTCGCCACTTCTTTCTTCTTCTCAGCCTCCAGCTTGACCAAAGCGGCCTTGAGACTAGTCAAGTCAGCCTCGGCCTTTTTCGTCTTCTCCTTAGCCGCATTCAGAGCAGCCTGGGCAGACTCGACATCCTTCTCATACGAGACTAGACGATCTCTCGTAGCAAGAGTATCTTGGAGAGACTGCACAAAGCAAAAACAGTTTAAAAGGAAATCCGGTTATGGGCAAATGAAACACAGTAAAAGGAGACGAACTTACATGTAGCTGAAGGTTGATGGCTTCGCTTATCACTTCAGCAGGAGTCATCTTCTCCAGACGCTTCTTAGCCGCCGGAACTAGAAGCTTCTCAGCAGAAGGCCAGATAGAAGTAGTATCGGCCGTTTCAGCCAAGAAATCCTCAGGGAGCGTGATCAGCAAACCACGGCTCTGAGATGACGAACTCCTTGTGGACGCCCCTCGCTCAAACCTTGGAGGTGGAGGACGAACCAGATTAGGTTTCGTCTCAAGAATCTGAACGTCAGCGGGATCAGAACTCAGTTTCTTCTTCTTCGAAGCACGCTCAAACATCTCGTCCATCGACATCTTACCACTTGCACCTTTACTAGAAGCCGCACCTGAAAAGCAAGACAAGACTGCAATCAGACTAAGTAGAAGATAACCGCAACAATAAAAAAAAATGATCGATACACACGAATACCTGAAGCCATGTCAGGATCCTCACTAGCAGTAGCCGCACTATGTTCTCCTTCTGTCTCGTCTTCTACTACGGTGGGACGAACGAATGTACGATCTTCGACGCTGAAAGCACTAAAGAATTCTTCTACTTTAGCAGCACTGTCAGCCTTAGGACGCAACGAGCTTGAGCCGATACCTACAAGAAAGGAAAACATAAGCAAACAAGTCAATCAATTGGAAAATATCAAAGCGAAACGAAGGGTCTGTACCTTCGAAACGCCACTGGTCTGGAAGCCAATTCACAAATGCATCTAGAGACGATTTCTTCACAAATACAAAACGGGGACGCCAACCCCTGTCGTTGGAGTAACCCGATTTTTTCACTAACGGACGAGCGCCACGCTTCAGCACCAATGCGCAACTTTTATCTTCTTTCACTTGAATTTTGTAACAAACCATCAAATCAAAAATATTAAGAGGCTTCGTCGCAAGAGGGTTAAGCCCTTCTAAGACATGCATGACCCTCCAAGTTTGGGGCATCAGTTGGCCGGGTCCGACCGACAAAGCCACCATCAACGCCTTGGAAAGAGGGGAAAACTCATAATTAAACCCTAGTTTAAAAGGATATTCGTACATCAACACGAAACCTTCTGGGCAGTCGACAACAGGTCGTGCCCCCGGAACTTCGATCACCGCCTCTTTCAGAAGACCAGCAAGAACCCTAAAAGCTTCCACCCCCGTCTTGTCAATTGAACTCAGAGGCTCTGCCTCGGAAGACTTCTCTTTCGGCTTCCCCATTTTTTCTAGAAGTCTAAACGAAAATCTAGATCTCTTTGGTAAAGCAATTCTACTAGACATCCAAGATAAAGTTCAATGGAAGCAAAATTCAAGAAGCAGGAAAAGTAAGTTACCTGAAAATTTGTTGAAGAAAGGGTCAAAGATCTAGCACAATCACGCCTCTCGAAGTACGGCTACAGTACGACGCTCCTCCAGATTCTTCCTTTTTTGTCAGTTTAAATTTTTCAAATTTTTTATTTTTCTTTTGTAAAACTGTAAAAGTAAGAAATAAAGAGCATTTATAGGCAAGTAGTTGGGGGGGGGGGCAGTTATTGAGTACGGTTACCAAGAGTTAGTGGGAGGTTATTTCATAAAGGTGGGATTATAGCTCTTCAACTGCCAAGTTGCCGAGTCAATAATCCGGGGCAAACTGTTATGGTCGATTTTCCCTGACTAGACTCGACCCCAGACAAGTCAGTAACCGTTAGTCCGAGATTCCTGGAGACCGTTGAACAGTTCAAATCAATTCTTCAGCAGATTCAACGGGTTGAACAAGTCTACTGGGGAGGTACATTGAACCTGGACAGAGGTCAGCCTTCGAGGAGAAAAAGAGGGAAACCACTCTCCTATTTCTTAAGGGAGACGGTTATTGACCTAAGAGGGCCGTTGGAGGTGTTTCCTAAGTCTTAATGCTATAAATTCAGCTCACTAATCAGTCCAATGGGACAAGAAGAGCTCACTGTAAAATACTCGTAAGCTAAATCACTCACATTGTACTCTAAGCAAAGCTCATCCTACGTTCATCATAGTGAAACGGTGGAATTACTCCCACCCGCAGTTTTTCCCACTTTGGGTTTTCTGCGTCATCAAAATATTGTGTCTTGTCTACTTTAATTTCTTTCGTTTTTATACTTTGCATTGTTATTCTTTACTCATCGAATTGCATAGTCTATCTAGCCGTCGTAGTCCCAACCTAAGATCGTTCTAAGCGATTTTTGGCATAAACAATATGTTGCAGTTATATGTGGTCGAATTTTTTGCTGGTGTCCAAATATTCAAATAGAGAAAGTTGGCTGTGCTTTATTGTTATTGGGTTTGTGTTTGACTTAAGTAAATTTTATTTAGGTGTGGTCATTGCAAAAAACTTGCCCCATAGTGGAAGAGAGCATCAAATAACTTGAAGGGTAAAGTTAAGCTGGGCCAAGTGAACTGTGATGAAGAGAAGGTAACGATTCTTAGCAATCAATGGCTTTTCCATTATCAGTTTATGCTCAATGAATGAATGCTGCTGCTTGATGAAAAAGCATTCAATTAATTTGCTACTGGTGCTTAATGGTTTTGTATGTATGATTGAATGAATGACTTAGCATAGGAATGAGTATGTCAGAGTACAAGATTGAATGTATGCATATATGAACGGATGAGTAAGAAAAATAAAGAATGAATGTATGCATACATGAATGAATGAATGAATGAAACAATGATGAGAAACAGGATGGTGTACTATATTTGAATGAAAGAATGCTATTTTGGGTTATGTGCTTAGAGGAAGAGTGCTGTGGCTTATTTAGTTTTTATTCTTGCTGGTGATATTTGAAGGAAGCTTTGAAGGCACTTTCGAATGTTGTCTTTCCTGTTTGCTGTGTTGTTGATGAAGAGGTGACGGAGGAGAGGAAAGTGGCAGCCCCAAAGGATTAGGATGTGTTGTAGTAATTTTTTATATATTTTTTTTGTAATTTTGTGGTGTTGTAAGAACAATTTTATTATAAAAATGATGTTTTATGTATTCCTGTTCATTTGGCTGTCATTTTGGCATAAAAAACCAAACAAAAAAAAATTGTTTTGTTTTTTAAGGCTAATATTTGCTCCGGTTATTTAGATGACCGGAGCAAAAAGTCGATTTTTTTTTGTGGGAAAATGGACGTTTTGCTCCGGTCATTTAAAAAACCGGAGCAATAAGTCTTTAGACTTATTGCTTCTACCACACCTACTCCAGTCGAAACCCGGAGCAAAAAGGGGGTTTTAACCGGAGCAAATGTGGTTTTTTCCAATAGTGATTAAAGTGAAGTATGGAATTGAATAGAGACCATATAAAGAAAGTTTTGGACAAGTTTCCAATATAGAAGTTAGTTTAGAGTTGTTGTAGAACTTAGTCAACAAGGTTTTAATTTAGTTTTAGTTTTCTTTATGTAGGAGACTTTGAATTTGTCAACTTTTAGAAGTTGCGGCGAAGCACCAATATTTCACAAGGTACATAAGTACTAAAGACAAACATAAAAATTGGAATTCATGCTTGGATGATCCTTTATGATATGAAATATTGTTATGCTTGTTTGAATCATGAATTAATGTGCATGACAAGTTTTATTAGAAGCATGATTTCATATTATGTTGACACTCCATGTTGTTTAACAATATAAATTTTACAAGATTGAATTGGAATGACATGATCAGTTTAATTTGGTCAATAGTTTATTAATAAAGAAAGGAAGTTATTTTTAAGTTGGTTAGTTACTTAATCAACAAAAAGGTAGTTGTGAATTTTTATTCACACGATTATGAGCAAATATTTTATACATGTTGCCACTCACAGTTTAATGTTTGGTCAAGAAGAAAGTAAATATTTAACTACTCATAGTTTATGTGTGGTAAAGGAAGTTCAGTTTAATTAAAGGACACACATGAGATTAATTTTGAATCACCTTAAGTTGAAGATAATCATTATGGCTTGCTTGATGTGATGCATGTTTTTGTGTGATGTTGTATGTGAGTCATAACATTGTTAAACCGGTTAATCACGTAAAGTGTAAGAGGATTCTTATCAAAACTCTTGGAACGTATATACCTTGAGCATGAACAATGGAGGTAGTCGTATGGAACAGTGATCTATGACTTCTAATTGGAGTACAAGATGTTGTACTCTTATATAATTATAATGTGATGGAATTCCGTCACTTTATGTGACATAGTAATACCTTCTTGGAGTTGCTCCCAAGTTGGTGCCCAATAGGGCAATTTTTTTAGGAAAGGAAACCTGTTCGATGCAGAATCCAAAAGTTTAAGTATAATAATTAATTTTGTTGAGTCTATGCACTGGTGAAAGGTTGTTAAAGGTAAGTTGTGTGTATGTTTTATTTCATGTTGTTTTGTTGCATAGTCTTTAGTAGTTATGTACTTAGCTTTGTTGACTGTTTGTTTTGTGTGCATGGCTTTGTCTTGGACTTTTCCCTACAATGACCCACTTGTTGGTGAGTAGTTGTCTAGAATAAAAAAAGCTACAGGTACAAGTGGGCATAAGTCATTTCATGTTGAGCTGGAGTTAGAGCGTTTGCTGTGTTTTGTAGCTTATTTATATTGCTTATGATTGACTAACTTTTATTTGGATGTTGTTTTATTTTTAAAGATTTTAGTTTTGTTTTTTAAGGGTCATTTAAATGGTTCCGAAGTGTAAAAAGTTTAAAGTTGATTATTATTTTGGATGTTGATTTGAATATGGTTTTGAGACTTGTTTTGAAGTTTAGTTTTAAGTTGGTTTTTAGTTTTAAGACTTCTGCTGTAGTACTTTGATGAATGCGTTAGCCATTATCACGATGGCGGTAATACTTTGGTTTTTCCGATACTAGGAGTTTTAATAATTAATATTCTTAAATATTTATAATATGTTTTTCGGAAAATCATTAAGTAGGAAGTTAGGAAATTCTAGGGTATTACAAAGTGGTTACCAGAGCTTACATTTTGAAATCAAATTAATTTTATTTTGGGGGTACCTTAAGTTTTATTTTTGGGAAAGAGGAATTTCTAATTTTGGAAAGTTTTTGAAAATGGAATTCTTCTAAAAATAGTAATTTCCGAAAATGAATAGTTTTGAAAAATAAATTATGTGTGCAAGTATGCAAGGAATTCAGGTTTGTATTATGTGTTATTGCTTTAATACCATGTGGTGAGCTTGGGTAGGAAGTTTGGGCATGTAGGATGGACTTTATTTCTGTTCTTTCATGCATTAAAGTTCATGTTTAAGGTGTTGTTTATATGAATAGTTGTGTGTAAAGGAAATGGTATGTTAGTCACAAGACCCTATTTGTAGAACTGTTAGTTTGTTTTATTTTGGGAAGGATGGACCATTAGTCTTAAGTGTTGTGTAGGATGTCATATAGTATGCCTAGCATAGACACACAAATAGGAACCTTAGAGAAGAAAGACTATGAAAGTCCACCCAGTATGTTTGGAAAATACGGTTTTACTGTTTGTATATGAGTACTGTATTGAAGCTGCCATAATGGGATCAGCCCGACTATGTATCAGCCCTAATTGTTAAATGCTTGCCCGTCCGTTCGCCCTATCTAGCTAGAAATTAAGGCAAATTTTAGTGATTTCCACTTTGCTGGAGGACTTCCAAACTACTCTAAATATAAGGATGTAATTGGCCAATGGGGTTGTGAGTGGAGATCCTTCGAAGGTTACATTGCTAGGAAAGAGAAGGAGTACCAGGAGATGAAAGCCAGTGATGAGACCCCGCCCACACCAAGCCCAGATAGTCAGGGAAGTGAAGACATGATGGTCAAGGAGACTACTAATGGTTCAAGGACTGATCAGTCAAGGGACAGTTCATGTTATGAAATCGAGAACCCGGATCAAGTAATTCCAGTGTATGTAGACTTGGTAACCGATTATGAAGAGAATGAGGAAGAGTAGATCCCGAAGAAGAAATGGAAGAAGAAGAAGAAGAAATGGAGGGAGAAAAGGAAGTTGATACAAAAGATGATCCAGAATTCATACCAAAGAAATATGTGATGTCAAGGGACAAGAAAGACAATGTTAATGTTTAGAATTTTTGTTTAAGATATAATTTAGTTAATATTGTTTAGTTTTTCTGATGTTTAGAATGCTGGACAATTTAGATTATTGTTTACATTAGTTTGAATAAGTGGCAGTGAGCCATAAGAAATGATAAGAGGAGTTAAGTAATAAATTTCTTTCATGAAATAAAGCCTCAAGTAGAATAGAAACAAGGGAATTATTTTTATTTCTTATGTGCTTTATTCTTATTTTAATGGTTGTGTAAACAATTAAAACAAAGTGAATCATTCGCTCTAAAAGAATGAAACTTCTTTTGTGAAATGTAAAGAGAAAGTGTTTTATGTTATAAGTTTATGTTGTTCAAACTTACACTTAGACATAATTTAAAGGTCTTTTCCTCTACAGGAGAAATAGAATAGCTGAACGTAACAACAATCAGCTGAATGAAGTAGTGAGGCAATTAGCTACTGTAGCTGAACAGTTAGCTGCCAGAGGAAATGGATATGGTAGTGACCCTGCTGGGGAACTTTTCAAGAATATTTCTCAAAGTAAGCCACCATCTTACCAAGGAGAGCACAATCCAAGTATTCTAGAAGGATGGTTGAGAGAGTTTAACAAGTTGTTTGGGGAGTGTGCAGAGGAGCTTAAGGCGAACCATGCTGTTTACTATCTGAGAGGAGAATCTGATCTATGGTGGTCACAAAATGAGGTTGTAATTAGGGCTTTACAAGGGTTTAATTGGGATATGCTTCAGGATCAAATCCGTAATAAGTTCTATCCTATAATCCTTCAGAAACAAAAAGATGAGGAGTTTCTAGAGCCTAAGATGGGAAGTATGTCTGTCACTGAGTACTACTCTAAGTTCATAGAATTGTCTAGGTTTGCTCCCGAGGTCTTAGCAACTGAGACGTTGAAGGCTAGTCGTTTTGAAAGAGGGTTACCCTTAGACCTTCAGTCACAATTAGCTGGACAGATCTTTGAATCTTTGGATGAGTTATATGGTAGAGCTGCACACCTATATGACATAGACCAAAAGAAGAATGAGGTACAGAAGGAAGGTGAGACGAGGGAGAAAAGGAAAGATGGTGGAGGAAACTTCAACCAACAGGGAAATCACGGTGGATTTAAGAAACCTCGTTTCAATAACAACTTCTAGGGTAATAGGGGAAACTTTGGGAAGTTTAATTCTGGAAATGGGAATAGAGCTCAGATGGCTAGTCAAGGAGGGCGTGTCTATTATTGCAAGAAGTGCCCTAACAATCACTCAAGAAAGGACCGTGTAGGGAACCCAGTGACTTGTTGGTTGTGTAATAAACTTGGACACCGTGAGTATGAGTGCTTCTCTAAGAACAAAGGAAAGGAGGGACAATATTCTCAATCTAGAGGGAATTTAGGTGGGGGACAGCAAAAGGGTTTCCAAGGAAATATGGGAGGAAAGGTGACACCTCAAGTTGGAAATAGGAATGGGAGTGGGAATGGAGGAGGACAGACTAAGACCTCAAGCACTGGAAAGCTGAATGTGATGGCTCGAAGTGAAGCTGATCCTAATAAGGATGTGATTACTAGTACTTTTTTCTATTCACTCTCTTCCTGTTAAAGTTTTGTTTGATTCTGGTGCAACGTATTCTTTTGTATCCACTAAGATTCTAGAAAAGCTAAAACCAGTGTTGGGAAAGGCAGATACAATAGATATGTCAATAGTGTTACCTTCAGGACAAGAAGTATTGTGTTCAAAGAGATTTCAGGATGTTCTTATTGAAATTGAGGGAGTGAAGTTTAAGGCTAACCTAATCGAGTTTGATCTAGGTGACTTAGAAGTGATCCTAGGGATGGATTGGTTGAGTAAGCATAAGCTTGAGATTCTAAGTGAACCACAGAAGATCTCGTTAATGAATAAGAGTAAAGAGGTGAGCTATTGGAGGGCAGGAAGACCAAAACACAACAAAATAGTGTCAGTAATGAGGTTTGCTAGGTTTGTGAAGAGAGGTTTTCCCATTTACCTTTGTAGTGCGAGGGATGTGGATCATGTTGAGACTGCTAAGCCCGAGGATATTGAGGTAGTAAGGGAATTTCTTGACGTGTTTCCGGAAGAGATTCCGGGGATGCCACCTAAACGAGAAATTGACTTTACTATAGAATTAGTCCCAGGAACAACACCTATTTCCAAAGTACCCTATAGGATGGCGCCTACGGAAATGAGCGAATTGAAAGAGCATTTACAAGAGTTGTTGGAAAAAGGTTACGTTAGGCCTAGTGCTTCACCTTAGGGAGCACTAGTACTGTTTGTAAAGAAGAAAGATGGAGTTTGAGGTTGTGTGTTGACTATAAGGAGCTGAATAAGGTAACAATAAAAAATAAGTATCCTTTACCAAGGATTGATGACTTGTTTGATCAATTAAAAGAAGCTACTGTGTTTTCGAAGATTGATTTGAGGTCAGGATACCATCAATTGAGGATTGCTAATGAGGACATACTAAAACCGGCTTTTCGTACGAGGTATGGGCACTTTGAGTTCACTGTTATGCCTTTTGGGTTAACCATTGCACCCGCAATTTTCATAGATCTAATGAATAGAATTTTCCAACGTTTTTTGGATAACTTCGTGGTTGTTTTCAGTGATTACATCTTGGTTTACTCTAAGAGTAAAGAGGAACATGTGGAACATTTGAGAACATTCTTGATGACATTAAGGGACAGTGAATTGTATGCTAAGTTCTAGAAATGTGAGTTTTGGTTGGAGAAAGTAGCATTCTTGGGATATATTGTGTCGAAAGAGGGAGCTGAAGTAGATCCAGCTAAGATTGAAGTAGTAAAGGAGTGGCCTACACGTAAGAATGTAACAGATTTACGGAGTTTCTTAGGGTTAGCAGGTTATTATAGGAGGTTTGTGAAGGACTTTTCGAGGATTGCTAAACCAATGACGTCCTTAATGAAGAAAGATTGTAAGTTTGAGTGGAGTGATAAGTGTAAAGAGGCGTTTCAGACCTTAAAAGAGCGTTTGACTACAACTTAAGTGCTGACTTTGCCGGATGGAAGTGACTCTTATGATGTGTATAGTGATGCTTCTAAGAATGGTTTTGGATGTGTGTTATCGCAAAATAGAAAGGTGATTGCATATGCTTCGAGGCAATTGAAACCATACGAGGCAAACTACTCTACTCACGATCATGAGTTAACAGCGATTGTGTTTGCTTTAAAGATATGGAGACATTACTTATATGGGGTAAAGTGTGGAATATACACGGACCACAAGAGTTTAAAGTACTTTTTGACTCAGAAAGATTGATACATGAGACAGTGGAGATGGCTTGAGTTGATCAAGGATTATGACTTAGATATCCAATACCATGAAGAGAAGGCCAATGTGGTGGCAGATGCTTTAAGCCATAAAACTAAACATGGAGTGAATACCTTGGTAGTTGCTAATGAACTACGTAAGGATATAGAGAGATTAAACATGAAAATAGTGAAAGAAGGAGAGTTGGAAGGAATTCTTTGTAATCTTAGTATCTAACCAACAATATTTGAGGAAATTAAGAAGAACCAGGAGGGAGATGTGAAACTGGACAGAATTAAGGAAAAGTTGAAAGCAGGAAAAGTTGTGGACTTTAAGATTCATGAGGATTAAAGTTTGAGGTATAAGGGAAGGTGGTGTGTACCACATAATTGTGAGTATTTGAAACAAAGAATCAAGGGGGGAGGTCATAATACCCCATATTTAGAGCACCATGGAGGCGATAAGCTATATAAGGATTTAAAGAAGATGTATTGGTGGCCTAGGATGAAAAGAGAAGTGGCTGAATTTGTGAGCAAGTGTCTTAATTATTAAAAGGTGAAATTTGAGCATAAGAGACCACAAGGAGAGGTCCAACCACTTGAAATACCAGGATGGAAATGAGATTGCATATCAATATACTTTGTGACTTGCTTGCCAAAGTCGAAGAATCAAAATGATACCACAAGGGTTGTGGTGGATAGGCTTACTAAGTCAGCGGTGTTTATACCAATGAAAGAGACTTGGAAAAGGGAACAACTTACAAAGGCTTACATAAAACATGTTATGAGGCTACATGGAGTTCCAAAGGATATCGTGTCAGATAGGGATTCTAGGTTTCTTTCAAAATTCTGGAAAAGTGTCCAGGAGAACTTTGGTACATCATTGAAGATGAGTTCAGCTTTCCATCTAGCAACTGATGGACAAATAGTGAGAACCACACAAACCTTAGAGGACATGCTAAGGGCTTGTGTAATGGATTTTCAAGGGAATTGGGAGGATCACATAGATCTCATTGAGTTTTCATACAACAATAGTTACCATGCAAGTATTGGCATGGCACCTTTTGAGGCTTTGTACGAAAGGAAGTGTCGAAGCCCCTTGTGTTGGAATGACATAAGTGAGACAGTAAAGTCAGGGATACTCATAGAAAAAGTGTCAAAATAGTGAAGGTGTTGTGGTCTAACCAAGAAACAGAAGAAGCTACTTGGGAAGCTGAAAATATGATGAGAGAAAAATACCCAGAGCTATTTCAGGTTAGTAACTACGGTTACGGGGACATAACTCTATTTTTAAGGGGGGTAGAAAGCGACCTGTTTTTCCCGCGTTTTTACCCTAAATTTTGCAAGTTTTTATGAGTTTCTGCGACTTTTAAGTAAGAGTTTTGTGTTTGTCTACTAAAAAGTTGTCAAGTAAGTGTCTAAGGTCTACAACAACATAGTATTATAATAAGAAAGTTTGAAGTAAATGTAGTCTCTATTCAAATTCCATACACTAATCTACACAAAGTTTCGGGATGAAACTTCTTTTAAGGGGGATAGACTGTAATACCCCACATTTTCACGCATTTTAAGGAAGTATTTTTGTATTTTATACGTGTAATTTTAATATTTATTGAAAAAAATTGTTTTCACTAATAATAATAATAATAATAATAATAATAATAATAATAATAATAATAATAATAATAATAATAATAATAATAATAATAATAATAATAATAATAATAAGCTTTAATTAAAAATAATTATTTGTTTTTATAAATAATACTTTATGTTTTATAAAATATTTTAAAAGGCTTCTAAAAATAGAATTTTCAAGAGTTTCCTAACTTATTTTGACGCAAGAACCTAAAGGTAATTCCCACTTTTTAGGATAAGTATGGGCTTTTTCAAATCCTACTTTGGGGCCTATAAATACCATTTAAAACCCAAATTTTCAGATTTCATCCATCATAATCGTCATCTATGTAGAGCATGGGTACTTCTAATGGGTTGCCGTCTCCGAACCCGATTCGTTCCCGTATTGGGGACGATTCAGATTCTTCATGTTATAATTTACCATACCCATTAACAATATTTTTCAGACTAGCCGCTTTCAGTCTTCGTATTTGCATTTGTTTTCGACTCCGTTCTCGACTCCAAGCAACCTAGATTGTCATTAGGATTCCAAAATCTAGAGAGAGAAAGAGAGAAAAAAAAGAAAGAGAGCAATTTCCGAAAAAAAATTTCTTGCTCGGTTTTCACGAAAAAAGGGGATCGTTTTCTTGGGATTCGTTCCACTTGCCGGAGCACCTTGCCGGACCACCACCGCCAGCTACCTCCCCTTGATTTTCGGTATATTTTCGAATACTTAAAAAAAAAAAAAATTCTTCTTGTTTCTTTTTGATTCAATCTTGCAAATTCATGTTCATATTTATGTTTAATCATGATTTTAGATGTTTCAATCATGTTTTATGAAGTTATGATTTGTTTTAAAGCATGAAGTAATTTTGTGGTTCATGAAATTTTAGATTAGGGTTTATAACGTATGAAAGTTTTGATTTTTATGAGTTTATATGATTTAAACTTCAATATTATGATCATGAATTGTTGTTGTGTGAATTTATGATAGTTTTATGAAGTTTAGATTGATTTTTAAAGGCTTTAAATATAAAATAATTTGTTGTCCAGATTTTGTAATAATGAAATTCAATAGAATAAATATAAAAGAGTACAACGTGTTGTACTCCAATTAGAAGTCATAGATCATTGTTCCATACGACTCCCCCCATTGTTCATACTCAAGGTATATATGTTCCAATTGATGCGAATGCTCTTACACTTTATGTGATTAATCGGTTTAACAATGTTATGACTCACATACAACATCACACAAAAACATGCATCACCTCAAGCAAGCCATAATGATTATCTTCAACTTAAGGTGATTCAAAATTAATCTCATGTGTGTCCTTTAATTAAACTGAACTTCCTTTACCACACATAAACTATGAGTAGCTAAATATTTACTTTCTTCTTGACCAAACATTAAACTGTGAGTGGCAACATGTATAAAATATTTGCTCATAATCGTGTGAATAAAAATTCATAAATACCTTTCTTGTTGATTAAGTAACCAACTAACTTAAAAACAACTTCCTCTCTTTATTAATAAACAATTGGAATGACATCATCAGTTTAATTCAGCCAAAAGTTTATTAATAAAGAGAGGAAGTTGTTTTTAAGTTAGTTGGTTACTTAATCAACAAGAAAGGTATTTATGAATTTTTATTCACACGATTATGAGCAAATATTTTATACATGTTGCCACTCACAGTTTAATGTTTGGTGAAGAAGAAAGTAAATATTTAGCTACTCATAGTTTATGTGTGGTAAAGGAAGTTCAGTTTAATTAAAGGACACACATGAGATTAATTTTGAATCACCTTAAGTTGAAGATAATCATTATGGCTTGCTTGAGGTGATGCATGTTTTTGTGTGATGTTGTATGTGAGTCATAACATTGTTAAACCGATTAATCACATAAAGTGTAAGAGCATTCGCATCAATTGGAACATATATACCTTGAGTATGAACAATGGGGGGAGTCGTATGGAACAATGATCTATGACTTCTAATTGGAGTACAACACGTTGTACTCTTTTATATTTATAATGCGCTGGAATTCCGTCACTTTACGTGACATAGTAATACCTTCTTGGAGTTGCTCCCAAGTTGGTGCCCAATACGGCGATTTTTTTAGGAAAGGAAACCCGTTCGATGCAGAATCCAAAAGTTTAAGTATAATAATTGATTTTGTTGAGTCTATGCACAGGTGAACGATTGTCAAAGGTAAGTTGTGTGTATGTTTTTAATTTCATGTTGTTTTGTTGCATAGTCTTTAGTAGTTATGTACTCAGCTTTGCTAACTTTTTGTTTTGTGTGCATGGCTTTGTCTTGGACTTGGCCCTACAATGACCCACTTGTTGGTGAGTAGTTGTCTAGAATAAGAAAAGCTATATGTACCAGTGGGCATAAGTCATTTCATGCTAGGCTAGAGTGAGAGTGCTTGCTGTGTTTTGTAGCTTATTTATATTGCTTATGAAAGACTAACTTTTATTTGGATGTTGTTTTAATTTTAAAGATTTTAGTTTTGGTTTTTAAGGGCCATTAAAATGGTTCTGAAGTATAATAAAGTTTAAAGTTGATTTTTATTTTGGATGTTGATTTGAATATGGTTTTGAGACTTGTTTTGAAGTTTAGTTTTAAATTGGTTTTTAGTTTTAAGACTTTCGCTGTAGTACTTTGATAAATGCCTTAGCAGTTATCACGGTGGTGGTAATACTTTGGTTTTTTTCGATATTAGGAGTTTTAATAATTATAATTCTTAAAATTTATAATATGTTTTTCGGAAAAATAAAAAGCAGGAAGTTAGGAAATTTCAGGGTGTTACATCTAAGGACAACCCTTCCCAAACAACAAAACCAACAGTTCTACAAAAAGAGAGGTTCGGTGGCTAACAAACAATATTTTCCACACATAGCTAACCGCATAACAACAACCAACTAAACCACTTAATAAATGCATGAAGGAAGAAATAAATCTAACGTACATGCCCAAACTTCCTACCCCAACTCACCACGTGTTATAAAACAATAACACATAAGACATACCTTAAATCCTTGTGTATCTGCATATGTAACAAACAAAACCTTTTTCCATTTTCAAAACTTTCAATTTTTAGTAACTTTCTAAAATAGGAAACTTCCTTTTTCGAAAATGACTCGTCCCGAGCAAAACACAACGAAATTGACTACACCCCATAAAAACAAAGTAAGCATCATAATNACACCCCATTAAAACAAAGTAAGCATCATAACTCAAAAGAACATCCGAAGACACATGGATCAGGGCCAGCCAATCAAGCATCCAATTACCGTCCTTCCTAAATACGGGTTAAACAAAACCAACCAAGCAAGCTTAATGNAAACAAAACCAACCAAGCAAGTTTAATGAATCGATGACTAGAGTAGCTCACGGGTTGTCACTCCACACAATTAATGATGAGCTTATAACAATGAAGCTCTAACCCTCACCTCCCAACCAAATGTGGAATGCAATGCAAAATGTGTTTAAATGCAATTTTAAGAACCCGAAATCCATATCTCACACCTCATGCAAGTGTTTAAGGGTGTTCACTCATCCTAAATCTCGACTCGGAATGCAATTAATACTCTACGACCTTGACAAAGGATTCACTTCACAATAGCCATAGCATGTGCACGAAGATCAAAAAGGACTTTAATAAGCTTGTAATGTGGCTAGGGTGATGGGTAGGATAAAAATTTGGGATAATGTGGTGGAATGCAGGGTATACGCATATAAAATCAAGGAAAACCATCAACAACTCAGCAATCGTCAGCATTCTCCAACATCCAATTCAACCAAATCAAACCAAACTTTTCTTTATTTTTCACATCAACACCATAAATCTCATAATTCAATCATCAACCACTACTTCACAAACTTTAAACTTCTATTTTATTCTTTTTTTTTTCATCTTCTTCTTTTTTTTCAACTTTATTATGCTTTCATAAAAAAAATTTTCACTTTATTTTTCATGCATAATAAAACATAGTTTCACGACTCTTAATGATTTGTTTTTGCTTAGAATTCAATAAACAATAAACAAAATCATCACACATACATAACTAGGCCATGAATAAAATATGACTTTTTAATTAACTACAACAGCCTAGACATTGGTATGCAGAGCCTTATATGTGAAACTTTTCAATTTAACTTTCATCAATAACATTTCCACTATTTCACCATCAATCCTCCATAACACCCTTCAAACTTTATTTTAACAACATCACAACCACTTCAACTTCCCCAAACCAAGTTTGGGCATATAATGTATTATGTAAAAGGGCTAATAGGCTTTTAATGTGGCTAAAATAAAACTGAAAGGGATAAAAGCTCAAAACATGGGATCAAAGGAAAATTTAAATGTGGGAAATGAAATTCTGAAGCTCAAAAGAAGAAATGAGAGCCTTTTATCATGCGTAACATACACAAAATCCACAATTAAAGCTACTAAAATCCAAAGTCAAACCCAAGATCATAATTGCACCAGGAACTAAGCACACATGAAAAGAAAATATGAATGAATTTATATTTAAAAGTGGCTCAAATCCTCCCGTTAACACAGTTCAAGTCCAAGACCCAAGCAAGGTTGAGAAGAGTTGACCAATAAAAGGAAATCAAGCAATCAAATTCAAGTCATAGCCAACAAATCACACATGTGGATCCATCGCAGTCAGAGTCATAAAGTTTTCAAATAAGCATAGGGGTCTAGAAGTAGTCAATTCCGACAATAAAACTCAACTGGGAACGATAATCCATTAAGCCAATTCTCTCTAAAATTAAATAAGAAATAGTACAATCTTTTTGGTCACATGTAAACTCCCATTCCTAATGAATGGTACAAACCATGCAACAGTCCTAAGAAAGCAATAAATTAAGCTAATAAGTGATACGCATATCAATGAGCAAAACTTCGAGGGTTTGGGTTTGATTGAAGGTGGAAAACAAGAAGCAACCATGGGGGAGTTAGTGGCTTATGGAGACACAAGGCTTCTTGGGTTGGCTAGGGTGGATTTCTACGTGGTGCATGGTGACATGCACAAGCTTATTCACGTAAATGTAAAGCAAGTATAGTTAGTAGTTAGAAGTGTTGAGCTATATGGGTTTTCTTCCCACGTCATTTGATAGGGTTTTACCATATGGTGGTTTGTTATTTTCTTGATTAGTTTATGAGTCAGGTTGATGGAATCAAGCATGAGAAACACAAAAATGAGGTTTCTTAAATAAAGATTGAATCTTGAAGAGTTTCTTGAAGTTCTTGAAATCGCAAGTCCAACAAAATCAACGAGAAATCAAGCAATGCATATGGCGGTTTTTGGAAGATTTTGAAGTTTTGGGCAACGTTGTCAAGCGGGATTTTGTGTTGTTTGACTTTGTCAACCTAAGGTGTTATTCGGAATATGTGGTTAGATTTGATTTGCAAAATATCTAAGATTTAGACTAGAAATCAGATTACAAATATATGGTGCAAGATATGTATCCGGTTTTGTTAGGATTTTCTTGTTATCCTAATCTTAGTTTGTTATATCATATATCTAAGGTAGTTAGGATATGTTGATTTCTGAAATATTGTGTGATATGTTAGCCTATAAATGGATGTAAATTACATCAATAAAATTCAGATTAAAGAGATTAAACACAAAGTGTTTCCGGTTTTCTTGTTTCACGAAGTAAACAATTTTTGAGAGTTTCTTGTGAGAATTCGAATTGAGTGAGTGGTGCTTTGCTTTATCACGTGAGGATAGTTCTTAGGATTTGAGGGTGCTTTGCTTTAATCAAATTCTACTAATTATTCGCCTTAGAAGTTCAGATTTGTGGTGCATAGCTTATCAAATTTGAAGTCTAAGTTTCTTTGTGTGAGTGGCGTTTGTCTATAACAAAATTCACATCAACTTTTGGTGCTTTCATGAGAGATTCATTCAATCTCAAGTGTTCAATATCAATTATAATGGCTCAAGAAGGTGGAGACGAAAATCCACAAGGATTCACGAAGGTTTGAGCTTGGCTCAAGCAAAAGAGCTACGTATGCAAGGAGAGATTGACGAGTTAAAGGCTCGTTTAGATGAAGTCCTAACCATTATGGCTTCTACCAAGAAAACTCCTACCAAATCTAAACAGAGGAGGGCTCATCATCAAGTGAAAGTGAGCAAGAAAAGTGTGAGGAGTGTACGTAAACCAAAAAAGGGATACTAGCAAGTTCTAGTGACGATGAGGAACCAAGATCAAGGTACAAACATAAGGGAAAGATGAGGATGATGATCGAAATCTTAAACTCGAAATTCCTGAGTATAATGAGGTATGGATCCTGAAAAATTTCTAGATTGGATTCGTAGGTTGAAAGGATTTTTCGTTACAAAGAATATGATGATCATAAGTCTTATAAATTGGCGGAACTAAGACTCACTTCCTATGCAAGTTTGGCTTGAGGGTTTACAAAGAAAAAGGAGGAAAGAAGGTAGATCGAAATATCTTCATGGTCTAGATTGAAAAGGAGATGAGGAAACGTTTGTTCCTCAAGATTCGAACAAAACAATTTCATCAAGATGCATACTTAAAACAGATAGAAAAACGGTTGATGAGTACATTGTGGAGTTTGAGAAATTGTCATGATTTTGTGATTTAGAAGAGAAGGAGGACCACAAAGTGGCTCGTTTTGTGGCTGGTCTAGATGAAAATATAAGGGAGAAGGTCGAATTACAACCTTATTGGACCTTTGATGAAGTTTGTAGAGTAGCAGCAAGGGTTGAGAAACAAGTTGCACGCAAACAAGACATACTTCAAAACCTAATTCTAAAGAAAAGCGAGATACTTTTCCTCAAAAACCAAACTTTGATAAGGTACTAAACCCCTTTCATCAAGGATAAGAGTTCATCTTCAAAGCCCAAAGTAGTGATTCACGCATTGTGTGTTTTCAAGTGTAAAGGGCAAGGTCACATTCAAAGGGATTGTCCGCATGTAGGGTTACAACAACTCGAAATTGGGTAGATGGGAAGGCCTTGAAGAAGAGGAGAGATGTATGGGGATGAGGGAGAGGAAGAGTATGGCAATGATGAAAATATGGAGGAAGACACAGAGGAAGTCCAACCAGAAACACAAGGTCAATCCTTAGTGTTACTAGGGTATTACAAACTCAAGGGCGAACCTTGGAGAGTCAAAGGGATAAATTTTTCTCACAAGGTGTAATGTTCAAGCAAGCTTTGTGATGTAATCATAGATACTGGAAGTTGCACAAATGTAGTATATACGTTGTTGGTGGAAAGGCTCGCAATTCCTACAAAGATACATCCTCAACCATACAAGCTACATTGGCTTAGCAACACAAGTGATGTTAAGGTAAACAACAAGCCTTGATTGCGTTTAAAATTGGTAATTTGAGGATCAAGTACTTTGTGATGTTTGTCCTATGGATGCTTGTCATATATTGGGTAGACCTTGGCAATATGACCGTTTGTGAAGTTTAATGGGAGACACAATTTATATTGTGCGTAAGAAACCTAATGAAAAATCATATGCATTAAAACCCTTGATGATTTCTAACCTAAGACAAGCATGGGTAATTCTAAAGGTGTTTTGTTGGTGGGTGAAGGAGTTAGAAAGGGAGTTGAAAACAAGTTCTATGTCTTACATGGTGTTAGCCAAAGAGATGCAAGACGAAGCCCCAGAAATTCCTAGGGTTTTGCAACCTATGTTGAATGAGTTTTCAGATGTGTTTCCTAATGAGTACCACCAGGATTAACCACCATAAGAGGGATTGAACATCAATTGATCTTATTGCCGGTCTCAATTCCTAATAAGCCTGCATATAGATGTAATCCAGAGGAGACAAAGGAGATACAAAGGCAGATTGAGGAGTAATGGAAGGGGATACGTGTAGGAGAGCATGAGTCCATGTGCTGTGCCTACATTAATAGTACCTAAGAAGGATGGGACTGGAGAATGTGTATTGATTCAAGGGCAGTTAACAAATAACCGTCAAGTATAGGTTTCCTATACCTAGATTGGTGATTTGCTAGATGAATACAGGATCTCAATTGTTTTCAAAAATGATTTAGGAAGTGGTTACCATCAGATTCGAATGAAGGAAGGTGATGAATGGAAAACAGGTTTTAAAACGAAGCTAGGGTTTATGAATGGTTATCATGCTTGGGTTAACTAATGCCCTAGTACATTTATGAGGTTGATGAATGAGGTTTTAAAGCCATACATTGGTAAGTTTGTAGTGGTTTATTTAGTATGATATTTTGGTGTATAGCAGAGTGTTAATGATCATCTAAGCCATCTAAGGAGTGTGTTTGGGACATTACGAGAACAAAAGATCTATGCTAAGCTCGAAAAGTGTTATTTCATGGTCCCAAGTGTGACGTTTTTGGGGTATATTGTGTCCAAAGATGGGGTTCTGTTGATCCATCTAAAGTGGAGACTATAAAATCATGGCCAACACAAAGAACGTGACTGAAGTACGTGCTTTTCAGGGTTAGCTTCGTTCTATAGGAGGTTTGTGAAGAATTTTTCATCTATTGTGCTCCTATAACCGAATGCCATTAAGAAGGATAAGCCTAAGTTTGATGGACTAAGGGGGCACAAGAAGCTTTTGAATTGATTAAAAAGTTGCTTTGTAACACGCCTATACTAGCCTTACCAGATTTCTCTAACCATTTGAAGTAGAGACGGAGCAAGTGGGGTTGGAATTGGTGCGTTTTAGTCCAAGGGAAGAGGCAATTGCTTATTGTTAGTGAGAAGTTGAATGGTGCTAAACTGAATATTCACTATGACAAGGAGTCTATGCCATTATTAGAGTTTTGGATCATTGGAGTCATTATCTAAGACCTAACCACTTCATTACATTCTGATCATGAAGCTTGAAGCACATTAAGGGCAACAAAATTGAATCCAAGACATGCTAAATGGGTTGAATTTTTGCATCTTTTCATTCTCTTCAAAGTACAAACGGGGAAGTCTAATGTTGTTGCTGATGCTTTGAAGGAGATATACTTTGCTTGGTTTTGAATTTTAAGTTGCTTGGGTTAGAGTGATAACAAATTTTACGAGCAAGATGGTGATTTGGACCAATAATGGCGCAACTTTCAAAGGGTCTATGAGTTCCATGTGTTACATGAGGGTTTTGTTTAAAGGTAATCTATTGTGCATACCTAAGTGTTCTATACGTGAGTTGTTAGTAAGGGAGGCTCATGGAGGAGGTATTGCTGGACATTTTGGCATTACAAAAGACACTAACCATGTTACAGAACATTTCTATTGGCCAAAAATGATTGTGGATGTTGAAGCCATAATTGCTCAATGTGCTATTGTCAAAGGCAAAGGCAGCCTTTCATCAAGGTTTTTATACTCCATTGCCAGTACCAGAGGGACCTTGGGAGATGTTTCTATGGTTTTATTGTAGGGTTACCAAGGACACGCAAGGGAAAGTACTATTATGGTAGAGTTGATAGATTTCAAAGAGGTCATTTTACACCATGTCACAAGACAGATGATGCTATGAATGTGGCTGATTTAATTTTAAAGACATCATAAGGTTGCATGGGGTTCCAAAGACTATTGTAAGTGATAGAGACACAAAATTCATGAGTTACTTTTGGAAGTCACTTTGGAGGTAATAGGACGAAACTTTTGTTTAGCAATATTATCATCCTCAAACAGATGGCCAACAGAAGTAACTAATCGAACACTAGGAGTTTTGTTGCGTGGTTTGGTTAGTAAAACACAAAGGATTGGGATTTGAAGCTTGCTCATGCTGAATTGCTTATAACAGGATACCTACTTATGCTACTAGCACTACACCTTCGAGATTGTCTATGAGTAATCCTAAGTTACCAATTGATTTGTAAGTATCCTAAAGGGGAGTTGTACACAAAGATGCCAAGACTAAGGTTGAGTACATGCCAAAACTTCATGCAGAAGTAAGGGCTCGAATTGAGAAGGTTATGATATTATAGGCACGAGCAAACAAGCATAACACAACATGTCAACAAAGAAGGGGATTTGGTTTGGTTACACTTGAGGAGGAAAGATTTCCAAATCAAGGAAGAATAAACTTATGCCTCGTTGTGATGGACCGTTCAAGATCATAAGTAAGTGGGGATAATGCTTATAAACTGGAATTACCAGGGGAATATGGAGTCCTGCTACTTTCAACATTGGTGATTTAGCTCCGATGTTCCTGATGATCAACTCGAGGTTTGAGGACAAACTCTTTTGAAGAAGAGGAGGATAATACGCATATCAATGAGCAAACTTCGAGGTTTGGGTTTGATTGAGGTGGAAAACAAGAAGCACCATGGGGAGTTAGTGGCTTATGGAGACACAAGGCTTCTTGGTTGGCTAGGTGGATTTCTACGTGTGCATGGTGACATGCACAGCTATTTCCGTAAATGTAAAGCAAGTATAGTTAGTAGTTAGAAGTGTTGAGCTATATGGGTTTTTTCCCACGTCATTTGATAGGTTTTACCATATGGTGTTTTGTTATTTCTGATTAGTTTATGAGTCAAGGTTGATGGAATCAAGCATGAGAAAACAAAAAATGGAGGTTTCTTGAAATAAAGATTGAATCTTGAGAGTTTCTTGAAGTTCTTGAAATCGCAAGTCCAACAAAATCAACGAGAAATCAAGCATGCATATTGGCGGGATTTTTGGAAGATTTTTGAAGTTTGGCAACGTTGTCAACGCGGGATTTTGTGTTGTTTGACTTTGTCAACCTAAGGTTGTTTATTCGGATTATGGTGGTTAGATTTGATTGCAAAATATCTAGTTTAGAAGAAATAGATACAAAAATATGGTGCAAGATATGTATCCGGTTTTGTTAGGATTTTCTGTTATCCTAATCTAGTTTCGGTATATCATATATCTAAGGTAGTTAGGATATGTTTAGATTTCTGAAATATTGTGTGATATGTTTAGCCTATAAATAGGATGTAAATTACATCAATAAAATTCAGATTAAAGAGATTAAACACAAAGTGTTTCCGGTTTTCTTTTGTTTCACGAAGTAAACAATTTTTGAGAGTTTCTTGTGAGGAATTCGAATTGAGTGAGTGGTGCTTTGCTTTATCTCACGTGAGGATAGTTCTTAGGATTTGAGGGTGCTTTGCTTTAATCAAATTCTACTAATTATTCGCCTTAGAAGTTCAGATTTGTGGTGCATAGCTTTATCAAATTTGAAGTCTAAGTTTCTTTGTGTGAGTGGCGTTTGTCTATAACAAAATTCACATCATAAAGCAATAAAACTAACTAATAAAATAGGAAAGCAATAAAATACTTACCTCCCCCAAGCCGAATTTAGCAATGTCCTCGTTGCTAGAGGGAGAAAGAAACTACTAACCTACGGGTTACCTCCCGCAAAGCGCTTGTTTAAGGTCATTAGCTTGACCGTAATTACCTTACCTCAAGGTGGATCAAAGAGTGAACGTGAGCCCCATGTAGTTAAACACCCAAAGCAATTTGGGGTTATTGTTTGTTCAAACACCCCATGTTCTTTGCTAGGAACCTCATAATTTGTTTTCTTCACTTCACAAGCATGTGAGGAGGACTTTCGAGACTTTCGAGGCTTCCGACGCTTCATAGGGCGCGCTTTCTTTTTCTTTGTATCTTGATATGTCTCATTATTATCACTATCTCCGTCACCTGCAATAGAATCCAAACACAGAGAGGCCTCCAGAACATCCTTATCAGGGGATCGAGGCAAGTCATTATGAACAATCTCATTAAAAGTGTAAACTGTATTGCATGGTTGTTCTAACATGGGATTTTTCATTGCATTATTAAGATTAAATGTCACTTTATCATCCCCTACAGAAAGGGTTAAACTTCCGTTTTAATATCAATAACGGCACCTGCAGTATGTAAGAAAGGTCTACCTAGAATGATAGGGATATGAGCATCCTCATCAATATCAAGGACAACAAAATCAACTGGAATGAAAAATTTTCCTACTCTAACAGGTACATCCTCTAAAACACCCTTAGGGTATTTTACAGTTCTATCCGCCATCTGCAAAGTAATATTAGTAAATTTAAGCTCTCCCATGTCAAGCTCCTGCAAATTGATAAGGGCATCACACTTACACTAGCTCCTAAATCACATAGAGCCTTATCAATAAATAAAGGACCTATATTACATGGAATTGAAAAACTGCCTGGATCCTTCAACTTAGGAGGAGATTTATTTTGAAGGATTGCACTGCACTCCTCGGTGAGTGCAACTGTCTCTGTTACATTCAACTCACGTTTCCTGCTCAAAATATCTTTCAAAAATTTAGTATAAGTAGGCACTTGAGTAATTAAATCAGTAAAAGGCACAGTAACTTGCAAATTTTTAACTTTGTCAAGGAATTTACGAAAGTGAATATCATTCTTACTCCTGGTTACCCTGTTCGGAAAGGGTAACGGGACCTTTGAGGGAGGAATCGTATCGATAACTGAATCTGCTGCTGGATCTTGCTTCTTTGATGCTTCCTTCTCCTTTTCTGCAGCTGCTTCCTCAAGGTCTTCAATAACAACCGAACTAGTCTTCTGTGTTCCATCTGCAGCCTTGTTAGCTTCATCATCAAGCATTCTAGGACCTTCATAGTAAGTACCGCTCCTTGTTGCAATGGAATTGCAATGATCACGAGGTGGATTGCTTGATGAAGCATTTGATGGAGCAGGTTGAGGAGGAAGTTGGCCTTGTTGCCTTTGTGCTGATGATTGAGCAATTTGTGCTACTTGAGTCTCCAATTGTCGATTGTGGGCCTGCATAGCTTCCATGGCTTTCTGCATCTGCATCATCATGTTCTTTAGTTCTGAATAGTCATTGCTAGATGGCTGTGGAGGTGCTGGGAGTGGTGCTGGAGGTGATGGTCTACTGAAACCCGGTGGTTGAGGTGGAGCAAACCGTTGAACCTGTTGTTGTGGTACAAAATGCGGCTGCTGCTGCGGATTTTGAACATTGCTAGTATTCTTGTAGGAGAAGTATAGATGATCTTTCCAACCAGGATTGTAGGTGTTGGAAAATGGGTTATTCTTGTAAGCTTGAAATGCACATACTTGCTCCATAGAACTATGACATGCTTGCATACCATGCCCCAAAGAACCACATAAATCACAAAAGAAATCTGTAGCTCCCGAATGTGCGGCCATAGCAGCTACTGTCATTGGATTGGAGGATGGTGTGTGGAGTTTGTCTAACTTCTCATGAATTGCATTGATTTGTGAAGCTAAACTCTCATATTTGTCATCTATCACATGTTTTCCTCCTCTTTTAGCATGTCCTCTAGGATTACCAAATTGAGAATTATGAATAGCAATCTCCTCAATTAAATCATAAGTAGCATTGACTTCTTGGTTCATAAATCGACTACTAGCAGTAGAATCAAGCAAAGTTCTACTCTCCTTACCTAAGCCATTATAGAATGATTGCACTAAAAACCATTTCTCAAGTCCATGATGGGGGCACATTCTCAATAAATCCTTAAATCTCTCCCATGCATCATAAAGAGTTTCATCTGTTTCTTGGTTAAAATTCGTGATTTGACTCCTAAGTTGCGCAGTTCTCTCCGGAAGATAGTACTTCCTTTGAAAAGCAAGAGCCAAGTCATCCCAGCTATTAATAGTATCCACGTTTAGATCATTCAACCAAGATCGAGCTTTCTCCTTTAATGAAAATGGGAACATCGTACGTCGTATGTAATCTTGAGATACACCAGCTTGCTTGATTGTATTGCAGTACTGAATGTAGTTATTCAAATGTAAGTTCGGATCTTCTTTCATTGTGCCTGTAAATTGATTTCTTTCAACCATGTTCACCAAAGCTGGCTTCAATTCGAAATCCAGGGCCCTCTATATCAGGAACTCGATATCCACCTCCCACTATTGCAGAACTCTGGTGAGAATAGTCTTTTAAGGACCTTGCTTGTAGTGGTGGCGGTGGTGGTGCATCATCCCGTGGTGGGTTATTCTCGTTGAACAGTGATCCCGACATCTCTTCTTCTTTATCAGAACTATCGGAAATGTTCAAATTAGCAAATAATTGTGTCAAATCAACCAGTGTTCGTTCGGAAAGAATGCTTCTTCGTGATCTCCACTTCCTTCTACGACTCCTCTTATGCAATGATCTTTCCGGTTCAAGATCAATCCAAACCGGCATACAACCTAATACCTGCACACAATCGAAACTGGAAACCGAAATGAAAACTACCTTAAAGAGCGTGAAGGCTCCTTGAGGTGAAGAAATAAAACTGAAAATAGAAATAAAGGAACACTTTAAACCTGACTAATATGAATAAAACAATTCGAAAGCAACAGAGCTAAACTCAGGAACAACGAGCACTCTCTAATCAATCCCAGTATGATTGACTATGCCCACCTGAAACAGTCGCTTTCTCTTTAATCTAGACTTCTACTCGCCATCGAAATGGGTCATAGTAGGGCCAAATAAATATAGGCCATGCACACAAATCACATAATCAGCAAAGCTGAGTACACAGATACTAAATACCATGCAAAACATGATTAATATTGAAATAAGAGAAAAGCATAACACACTTACTTCTTACCGTTGACATCTAATCAAACTTGTGCGTAGACTCATCTCATACAAATTATTTATTATTCTTAGACATCGGATTTCGCATCGAACGGGTTTCCTTTCCTTTAAATTAGCCCTATTGGGCACCAACTTGGGAGCAACTCCAAGAAGGTATTACCTATGTCACACATAGTGACAGAATTCCAGCACATTAAAAATATAAAAGAGTTCAACGTCTTGTACCCCGATTACAAGTCATAGTTCATTGTTCCATACGACTCCCCCCATTGTTCATACTCAAGGTATATACGTTCCAAGAGTTTTGGTGCGAATCCTCTTTCACTTTACGTGATTAACATGTTTAACATTATTATGACTCACACACAACATCACATAAGTGCATGCATAAAATCAAACAAACCATATTTATTATCTAAGATTTAAGGTGATACTAAAAAATAATCTTGTGTGTCATTTAATTAAACTAAACCTCCTTTACCACACATTAACTGTGAGTGGCTAACTATCTATCTTTCAATGACCACACATTAAATTGTGAGTGGCCATGTAAATATTTAATCATTAAACTTCGATTAAACATGTGAATAAAAATTCACTAACTACCATTGTTTTGCTGAAGTTGATTAAGAACATGATTTTCCTTTTTCATTTCTATTTTTGACTACTAGTCAATTTCTTTTTAATCAATACATTCCAACACCCATGATGTATCAACAATACTATAAAAACAGAATTCATAAAGTAGTAGTCAACTCATGAATATCATGTAATCATGCATAACTTGAAACTTGCTCATATAAGTCAACATAAGTCAACACAACATACTTCTCACAACATGAAGCTTCTATCATGAAACTTATATAATAAAACTACTTCTAGCATGATCCTATACTGATGAGAAACCTTTAGTACGTACGTACCTCGTATAAGAGCGATGAGTCGCCACTACTACTAAAATCTGCTTAGCTCGAAGCCTCCTAGAAAATACAGTTCGGAGAGTAATTAAAAAATTACTTTGACTAGACTTCACAACAACTCTATACTAACTTTTAAGGTTGTAAAATCAACCAAAACCTTCCCTATGTAGTCTCTAGTCAATTCCATAATTTTCCTTTTAATTTTCTTTTCTAAAATACTTGTTTTTCCTACTTTACCAAAAATGGCAGCTTTGAAAACTAACTTAAAAATTATTTTTAACCTTTCTAAACATCATAATTTGACCATAAAACAACATATCTATGTTCTATGATCACCCTATGTCAGTTTCATGCATTTAAAATACTTATAGAATAATTCTAGCATGAAGCTAATATTTTTACTATTCGTAGAAACACTTTAATAAATTTTACATGAATATTACATTGCTTAAAACTTCTTAAAAACCTTACTAAATTCATGCTTTGAGCATAAAATATTATAATAATATCAAAGGGTCATTATATATTAGTTTGAACATTAAAAACCCTTTTTATACTTAATTGCATAATCAAATCACCCCTACTATTTTTATTCACCACTATAATTAAATTACAACAATATTAAATTATTCAAAACTCCATTAAAACCCTTATAAACCACATGAATTATGCATAAAACAATATAATTAATAACATTGCAAGATCATTATACTTTAATTTCATGCATTAAAAACTATTTTTCATACTTAAAATCATGATTGAAATACCACTACTATCTTTATTCAGACTTATCAAAATTTACAGCAATAATATTTTATTAAAAATCCTTCTTAAAACATCATAAACATTATTGTTTGATCACAAAACATTACTATAGCATATTATGATCATACCAGGTTAATTTAAAACCTAAAAATGATAAAACTTAATTATTTTTCATGAATTTAAAAACCCTAATTTAATAATTCATGAACAACTTTTTAAAACATGATTATATATCATAAAACTTGATCATTAATTATAAAAACATGAATATAAACATAATTATAAACATGATTGATTAAATTAAAAGCAAGAAGAGAATTTTTTTTAAACTTACAAAAAATGAAGCAAGAGAGAGAGAGAGAAGGGGAACCGGTGGCTTGTTGCTGGCGGCGGTGGGCGCCTGCCTGCTGGCTGTTGTTGGTCCCGCGGTGTTCGCCGGCGAGGAGGGGGCCCGGTGGAGCGGTGGCTGAGTATAGTGTTAGGGTTTTAGTTTTGTAATTTTTTTTTGTAAATCCTAAAGCTTATATAAAACCTAATTATAATACTGAAAATTCTGGTTTAAAGGGGTATTTATAGGCCACAAAAGTTACTTTGTGAAATTACTAAATTATCCTTAATGAATGAAATTACTTTTGTGCCCATTTTTTAAAACAAATTAACAAACCTTTAAAAATCCCAATTTGACAACTTTTATAAAAACTCAGCTAATTATTCAACCTTTATAACAATATTTTATAACTTTAAAAACATGAAATAAATATTTAACTCATTAATTGATTAAATTTCTTCAACTAATTAATTCGTTTGGCCATTATTATTCCAAATATACTAAAAATACATTTATAAATGTTATAATGTATTTATAAATATTAATTTTCATTATACACATACTTAAACATAAGGGGTATTACAATAACCACTGATGATGTTCGTTTCAATACAACAACAATACATTAGCAAGTATGTGATGGAATTGATTTTGATATATGATGGAATTGGTTTTATGTGATGGCATTTGTTGCAAACAAAGGGGTTTTTATTATATATTGGATGGAATTAGTTTGGTATATTGTGGTGAAGTGAGCTAGTTGAAATGTGGTTGCATTGCAGGTGAATAAGAAATTATGGATTAGGCAGTTTATACGGAGGTGCTACCGAAATTTCTGTAGAAAAAGTGTGTTAGTTGGAAAATAATAGTCTTGCAGGTGAATTAGAAATTATGGATTAATCGGTTTATAGGGAGGTGCTACCGAAATTTATGTAGAAAAAGTGTGTTAGTTGGAAAATAATTGTTTTGCAGGTGAATTAAAAATTATGGATTAGTCGGTTTATAGGGAGGTGCTGCCGAAATTTATGTAGAAAAAGTGTGTTAGCTGGAAAATAATTGTCTTGCAAGTGAATTAAAAATTATGGATTAGCTACTTTATAGGGAGGTGCTGTCAAAATTTATGTAAAATTTTCTTGAGAATTAACTCTAATTAGTAGATACTATTAAGTTTATAACCAACGTGAACTCACATGGAATATGCCTAGTTAATACACCCTTCTTTAGCTTGTTTGTCTAAATTGATTTCATTGTAATCACTACTGCATAAAAGTCTTTTTGCAACCCTCGAAAAACCGTTGCAAAAGGTCAAAAAATAGTTGCAAAAACCTTTAGCAACGGTCATATAACCGTTGCATTCTGTGGTGTATTAGCTGTAAACCAAGTTAAGATGCTCTTGAAAACAAACCATGCATATCACCAAAAAAGCAACAACACCTCCCCTAAATTAGAATAACCACTCAACTTTGAGTTTATTTTTAATCTTCATTCACTACACCCTGTCTCAATTACACTATTCTTTCATACTAAGCTGACCAAACATAATCAATCGTAGATAGTAAAATCCTAAATCAATTTGATTTTATCGGGTTTTCTAGACACCATACTTTTAAAACATACATAGTTCAGTTTTTACATCCCTTAATAGACTAGTTACACAAGGTTGTTGCTAACAACTAATTTGGTCACAAAACAAACAACATGCTAATATAAACAATCTAAGTAAAGCATTAAAAACTAAACAGAGGTCATAGGTATAAAGTTAGAGGTAGTCCATATAAGATGGAGGGGCACTATGATGCGTAGATTAGAAACTAAATAAGGAATGGAAAACAAAAACTTACAAGAAATAGTACTTGCTAGTTTTTAGATGCAAGTAAATCGCAGAACGAACACCATTTAAGCGTCTTCTACATATTACTTTATAAGTAACAAGCATGACACTGGCCTGAAAAAACAACAGAAATGATTGAGCTTAAAATGTATCTAACATTTGACTAAAAACATCAGAAAAACAACATGGTATGGTTTTTTTAATGAAACAAGATAAACCAGCAACCTAACAAGCCTTTAAAATGGAGTTTGAGATCCATATTTCTAGCAAGAGTTACCTTAAAATGGAGTTTAAGACCCAAAATTCTAAGAAGATAAACTAGTAACCTAACAAGAGTTACCTTAAAATTGAGTTTGAGACCCAAAATTCTAGCAAGCCTTCACACTATTCTACCCATCAATAAATTAACAAATTTAAATTCATCACGTTCCTCAACCTTCCTATATTTATGGTAAAACCTTACAACCAAAGCAAAAAATAAAAAGCAAGGGCAGCTACACTAGAATACGCACATATAGTAACACAATTCAACTAAGATTCTTCCGGTACATCAATGTCTAGTAATAATTTCTTCACCAACAACAATTCCCTGATCTTTCCATTACAATGAAACATCACTAACAATTACTAACAATCAACCAAATTTATGTTTTCATACAATATCCATACTTTAAAGTAGAAAAGGGTCTCCCTAAAACCATTCAACTATAATCCTTTCAATACATCAGCAATAACTAGTGCTAATACCTATCATAAAGAAAAATCCCATGATCATTTCCTAAATAACAAAACATCCACTTATAATGACTAAAAAATGAAAAAACCAAATTAAATTTTGTAGTAAATCTAGCGATATGATTAAAATACTCTATAGTAAAATCACTAGACTATATTTCTTCCCATATTTCAGTAACAACATACATATGAATTCAGTTTTCCTTTTTTTTTTGCAGTATTAAAAATCTGAAAAATACAAAAGAATATCAATCAATTCAAATTTCTAATAATATATAATATATAAGAGCAAAGAGCTAGATGCAAAACTGATCGAAAAGAATATATTCCATTTACACCATTGCAATAGAATGTATAAATCACTTACAATTTTTTGCAATGGTTATGGTTTGACTGTTGTAAAAGGTCCTTATATTTAATAGTTGCAATTCAGCCGTTGTAATAGGTAAATTATTACAACGGTTACTACTCAACCGTTGCTATAGGTCACTTTTTGCAACGGTTGTAAGGAACCCGTTGCGAAAAAGCGTTGCAAATGTTCATTTATGTAGAGTAGTGAATTTGGTTTTGTTTAGTTTTATGAACTAGGTATGCAATTAATTAATTATATAATTTTTCATTTCTTATATTTAAAGGTAGCACAAAAGGTTTTTTAAATCTAAGTCCCGTGATCGGTTAGTTGGATTTGGTGGAGGAATAAAATTGAAAGATATTAAAGGACCACAACATACTAGAGAGGAACTTGAAGCTGAATTGAATGCCACAAAAAAAAAAAAAAGAATAAAGCCCTTGAAAGTCATATGGTGACAATGCAAAATGAAAATAACGAACTAAAGGGTCGTATGGATTCAATGGAAGCTCAAATGAAGAAAATTGAAGAAATGTTGATGAATCAACAAAACACTTCTGCCACTCAAAAAATCTAATGATCTGACCATCATTAGGTATTTTCTCTATATATGCTACTATTGTATTGGAACATAACAATTGTAGGCATGTTTATATATGTTGAATATTATTTGTTTATTTTAGGTATATGAAGATTAGATCGAAGATATAGTTATGAGGATGAGAGGGTAGTTTGTGTGGCATCATCAAATCCATGAGCTATATGTGTTTGATGTACATTTTCCCTAAATATGTTAGAACCTTTTTCCTTGTTATTGTTTTGCAAAGCCAACATTATGAAGACAACTTTTGGATATTGAATTGATGTTTTAGAAAGATTCTATTAATATCAATCTTGTTTTAGATTGACTTTAATTTTAATATATGAAACTATCTAAATTTATTCAAATAGAATTATTTTTCTATTTTAATTTTTATGGTCATTATTGATATAAAAATGAAATAATCTTTTGTTGTTAAAAATCAAGTTAAAAATCAACATTAGTGACAATTCTTCTTCTAAAATAAAACCGACTTAACTTACTCCTTAGAATGCCTTAGTGTAAAGACCTTTATCTCGTGGGATTCGATCCTTACTTGCCCTTACTAGTAGCCTAGTGAGCCTTGTATGGTTTATCTTTAGTAGCCACTTGGACAGCCTATCGAATTTCGGCGCCGTTGTAGGGGATAAAACGGTTTTTCATTAAGGAGTTTTCTATTTGTGAGATTTTTGTCATAATTTCACCTTCCTTCCTTATTTTTCTTGTTATTTGTATACTTGTCATTGCTAGCTTTATTCTAGAATTGTATGCTACGCTGATCACAAGGAACTCCTACCACGCCATTTATTCCAAAAATTGAAAAACATTTACGTGGTTTACGGAGACTTGTTCATGAATCTGGTAAACTTGTAGAAGGAGGAAACTTATTTGAATCCGATTCTATATCTGAGCATGCAGATATGTTTGAGGAAACTATACCATAGAAGTCTCTCAGGGATTTTGGCCACCTTGGGGCTTTCGAATTGCGTAGTGGGATTTCATCACCTGCTACGACCGCAAACAACCATGAATTCACTCCTCACTTGATCCGTATGATCAAGGATGCTCAATTCGGGGGAAGTCCTACCGAATGCCCTTTTGCGCATTTAGATTACTTCCTCGAGTTTTGTTCCATAGTGAAACATAACAATGTAACCCCGGAATTCATCCGGATGCATATGTTTCAGTTTACACTAAGGGATAAAACTAAGTTTTTGGTCCGATCATTACCCGAGGGATCGCTGAAAACATGGGACGATGTTACCAAGGCTTTCTTGGAAAAATATTGTCCTCTTGTGAAAACCTTGGAACTTAGGCGAAAAGTCTCTAATTTTGCCCAAGACGACGATGAAACTTTGGGTGAGGCATGGAATCGTTTCCAAGACATCTTACGTTCATGTCCTCACCACGGTTTTAGTGAATGGTTGGTATTCATGAGTTTCTATGATGGTCTTCTTCCTAGCTCAAGGGCTAACCTTGATGGGTGTGGAGGTCAGTTCAAAAAGCTACCCTTGAACAAAGTTCAAGTGACCATTGAGGAAGTTGCTAAGAATTCTACATGGCACTCCGATAGGAGACTTTTGGTGAGGAAAAGTGTCGCTAAAACTGATGATTTTCAGGCGCTTAACTCCAAAATTGACATCCTAGCCAAACAATTAGAAAAAGCGCACTTCGCTTCTTCTAGTATCCCTTCACATGTAATGTCTTGTGAAACGTGTGGAGGTCATGACCACACGTCTTCTTACTGTGTTTCCACTATGGAAACGATAGTCTATTCTCAAGGCTATAATAATAATAATAATCAAGGTTGGAACCCCCAACCTAATTCAAACAATTATAAGGGAGGTGGTCCTCAATCAAACTTTCAACGACCACCTCCTACGCAACAACCCGGCATTTATCGGCCTCCCGGCTATAACCAAGGGGGGCCGCCTTAACTTTACACTCCTTATCCTCCTCCCCCTCAAAAATCGGGGTTAGAACATGTGTTGGAATCATTTATGAATAGACAAACTAAAGCTAACGCCGATAATGAGAGGAGGATAGGCAATCTCGCTACCTCTGTCCAGCCACTTCAAGCTCATAATAATATGATTGAGTCTCAACTCTCTCAAATTGCTCAACATGTTGCTAGCTCCACACCTAACTGTGGAACTGAATTTCCGGGGCAAACTGTGGTTAATCCTAGGGAACACGTAAAATCTGTTTTCGTGGTAAGCGAGGTCTTTATTTCTGCTATGGTGGAAGAAATTTCCATTAATGACAGTAAAGGCAAGGTTGTTGATAAGCTAGTCACTCCAAAGGCTCCAGTTAAAGTCTATACACCCCCATTACCATTTTCTAACCAAGCTTTGGAGCATAAAATTGAGCACTTGGGTAGTTTCATCGTCCCCACTCTAATCACGAGTTTGGGCACAGTGAAAGGCCTTTGTGACCTTGGTTCGGGAGTGAGCATAATGCCCCTCTCCCTAGCCAAGAAAATAGACTTAGATGAAATGAAACCTTGCAACATGAAAATTAATTTGGTTGATAACACTATAAAACAAACTATTGGCATCTTAGTTAACATACATGTATAAATTGATGATATTTTCATCCCATGCGACTTCTTGATAGTCGATATGGAAGAAGATACTTCAATCCCTCTCATATTGGGAAGAGACTTTTTACGCACGGCGGGTGCGCTTTTCAACATAAAGACCTGAATAATGACTTTCCGTATTGGAAATAAAACTTTCAGCTTTACTACTGTTGGTCATCGCATGACTAACGATAAGGTTTATACTCTTATGGTACCTAAGCTCGAGGCTTGCATTATCACTCATCATGCACTCTCGAGCTTGCATAGTCCCATAAAAAGGGGTATGGAGAGAAGAACTCGACATTTACATGAGGGAGTAGAAAGTAAGGGTCATTTTGACACCCCTAGCTGTCAATTTTTTGACGCTAACTTCGATGATACAAAACTTGAATCATTGAAAGACTGGCTCAACACTTCCTCTCCATTTAAGGAAGTGGCAGATGAGAAGAGAAAGCCATTGAAAACTAATGGTCGAATCCTTAACGAATTATTTTAAAAACCTTCTCTTATTAAAAATCTAATTTTCCTCCTAGATGACTTTGATGTGACTACAATCACATCTTAGTTCCTGTTTCTAGTACTTGCGTCAGGCTCGAGACGTTTCACGGGAGGCACCCCGTATCAATTGTACATAATTTCATAAATTTCTAGCTCATTTTAAGCATTTTAGGCTTCTCATGAGCATTTTTTTGTGAGTTTTGGGGATTTTATCACTCCATTACCTTTGATGAGCTTATTCAGCCAAGGAAATCCCCTGGTCATATTCTTAGAGATTTTTGTGAAGTTTTGGTTAAGAAATTGAAGCTAAATAAGTGTCATGCTTCATATGAGGCAAGAGTTAGTGACTTTTCTAGCTTTTTCGGGGATTTTATCACCCCGATTCACTCCTTAAGTGATTTTATCAAAAACCGACTCCTCCATTATCTCACTTGGCTTTTACTTTAACTTATGAAGTGTTCATATTGCTTATTTTGGCTTATGAGTACAATCGAGGTTTGTTTTCACTCATTTCTTGCTCTTTGGGAAAACACCATCCCGAAAAGCATTTGAGGCGCCTTCAATCCTTATAAGTCATTTGGACATGTCATTTTGACAATATATGATGATATCATGAAGATCTTTTGACTTGATAAGGCCTATATAATGTTTTAGGCATTAAGAACTTGAATTTTTGCAAAAAATGCTGCTAAAACATCTTCAAGTTCAGAGGTCTAACAGACCTAGCGGCCGTGTGAACCCCCTAGCAGGCGCTAGGCCAGACAGACTTTTCTCCCAAATGCTTCTGTATCAAAGTGTCCATAGAATGGAAAATAAAGGGTAGTGCTCGCTCCTGTAGACTAGCGCCCGCTAGGGGTAGCACCCGCTAGGGGTAGCACCCGCTAGGCTACAGGAGCGCCCGCTACCCATTTGGGTTAAATTTTCCAGAGGCTACTGACTTCATTTCAGTAAAATGATTGAGGGGGGTAGCGCCCACTCCTGCAGAGTAACGCTCACTGTGGGTAGCGCCCGCTACCCCTGTGTAGCGCCCGCTACGCCTCCGTTTTAACCAGAATTCATCACAGTTTTAGCATTTTTTTTCTCATAACCCTATTTCTTTTACATCTCACGTTTTGTTTTCTCTTACCAAACCACATTCTCCTCCATCCTTCTCTTATCAAAACTACATCAATCTCTCTCAAATACTCATCCAAAATACACTCAAATCTTCCAATTGCTTACTTCTTTTTCAAGATCTCATGATAACACTCACAAAATTCTGCATTTTTTCATGAACATCATAAAAATCAATTTGGGGAAAAATTAGGGTTTCATACAAACATTCGATTTTTGACTTTCTAGTCCACAAATTGGTGTTTTTATATAGTGTTTTCACACTCTATTTGGTATCATTTCTTCCTTTTCTAACACGATTTTTGGTTATTTTCACTTAACTAATGTTGTTATCCATTTGGGTTTATGCATGTCTCGTTTTTTTAGTCTATTAACTTCTCAAAACTTTTGTTTTTGAGTTATTATTGGTAATTTGTGAGTTTGTTTTGTTTATGCTTGATTTTACTGACTCTTGGTCGAATTTTTGAGTGTGTCTTTGTCACAACTCAAGCATTATTTTTGGACTTCTTGGTTTTGTATGTGGATCTTTGGCTTTTTGAGGTCGCCATTGATTCATGAACTGGGTTGTTTAGTTGATTAAAGATCTTTTCTCTTATTTCTTCTAACTTCCATTTAGATCATTCTCTTGATTAGGATCTTTTTACAACCTTGTTACTATAATCATGAGGAATATATTCTCTTTAAGTAAAAAGAAACGTAAGACTGTTGACTTAGATCCCGAACCAACTACTACTCCTGACGCGGTTGAACCACCGCCAATTAGAGTCCCTAACCAGGACCGACAAAAATGGGCTGATTTAAATGAGCGTATGTTAAGCGGTACGCAGTTCTATGATCCAAAACTTGCACAAGCCTTAAACTTTGAGGCTGGAATGCAGGTTTTGTTTGAGAACTTAGGTTGGACGAACTTTGTTCATCCGGACAACGTTAACCCAACCTACCTCCATTTAACATACGAATTCTTAAGTACTTTTAAACGTAGATAGACATCGGATTCCGATGGTTTTCCTGAATATTAACTTAGTTTCCGAATGTTTAACATTAATCATACCATCACCCTATCACAGCTTAACACATATTTTGGGTGTGATCCGGCCAACCACATCTTTGAACTATTTGGGGCCACTGTTCTAGGATTCCACCACCATGAATTCTGGAAGGAAATTAGTGGCTTTCATAGGTTCCATTCTACCACCTCGTTGGCCAATCACATCCACCAACCGAGTTTTAAGGCTTTTGCACCGGTTGTTTGGTACCTCTATCTTCTCCAAACAAGATTTGGGGAAGATAAACCAAACTGAGCTTTGATGCCTTTACATGGCAGCTATTTCAAACTCGATCGGACGCCTTAATACCGGTTGGATATTTGTTAATCGTTATAGAGAATTGTCTCCAAACCCCACATGAAGGGAGAAATAGGTTTGGGTGGGTATATTACCCTTATAGCTAGGAAATTAGGATACTCCGACTACTTCCATGTACTACAAACAGTGAATGATGATCTTTTGTTTGACTTAGACTCGTTCACTTCTGCTTGGTTCGTGCATGAGACTTCTAGGCCGGATCGAGTGAGTTGGTTAGTAAATAGGCGACACCACTACTATTTGCCTAACCCATCACTCACCACGTTCGTAAGGGAATCCACTTTCCTTATTCCTTTCGAACCTTTGACTCCGAAAGACCACTCCTTATATTCTAGACACTACCCTCACCTTCTCCCCTTAGCTACCCCTCAGCGTCCTCAATCCCCTCCCCATGGTTATGGGACGAGGCACCCTCCTTCCCAAGTACATCCAGTCCAAACAACAACAACAACAATAGGAGCGTGAACTGGCATCGATTTAAACCAATGCCATGTATCATTATCACGTTTCTCAGGCCATTTTGACCCTTATCTCAACTACCCACACCGCCCACCTAAGGAAGGACCGGTCCCGGGTTGGAATAATGGTCAACCCACTTGACCCTACCTCCCCACTCGATAAGAGCCAGGTTATAACTTCCAAGTTTCTGGAGGTTGTGATCCCCGAGGTGATCCTAGTGTGCCTGGAGATTCTTGGCTACAAGGATATACGGGGGGTTGGGATCCCTACCCTTCTTGCCTTTTTGAGTTTGGCAACTACCTTGACGGACCACGCTATGATTGGCCACCATATACCGACGCTAGTGGTCCTAATGTTGATCCCACCTATATTTTTGGGCGGGACCCTCCTTCTCCTTGAGCATCGAGTCGATGCTCATCTCCTAGCTTGGGGGAAGAGTCCACTAGTGTCGTTGTATGCTTTTAGAGGGTATACATGAAGGGTATGTAGTTGAGTCATTTTGGTTTCATTTGTTGTTTGTTGTTTTGTGTTGTATGTTGATTGGAAGAGAGAGAGAGTTGGTTTCTTTTTCGAGGATGTTTGATTGTGGTACTAGGAGGTTAGTAGACGCTAGCTTTGGGTTTGTTGATATTTTTTTTCTACATGATGACGATGGTATGATTATGAGCGTTTTTTTTTGGTACGTTTTGAGCCCTTTATTTGTTTGATAATGTATGATGATGATGATGATGATTTTGTTTGAGTTAAGATTTTGATGATTGGTTGTTGATGGTACTTTGCTCTCATTTTGGAAAATCCAAATTATTCTTTTTTCGCCCCTCTTTCACTAAAAATCCAAATTATTCTTTATTTACCCTTCTTCCCTTAAAATCCAAATTATTCATTCTTTACCCTTCTTCCCTTAAAATCCAAATGCATTTTAACTTTTTGTGTAAAGCATGTAGTTTATTTTTGTAGTATATTTTCTTTTATTATTTTCCCTTAGTTTATTTTTAGAGCATTTAATTTATTGCCGCATGCATTCAAAATGAAAAGTCCAAAAATATTTTTCTTTTTTTAGGTCTTTTTGGTTAGTTTTAGGATTTTATCCCTATGATGTGAAAAGATACTATTAGCTTAGATTTTCCCTTTGTCATAAACTTTAAATCCTAAAATCACTTTACGAAGGTAGTTCTCGAGTTTTGACTTATTCTTTAGTAATTAGACCATGTTAGATAATTGTTTGAACTTGTGTAGTGAATATTGGTTTCTCAACTCCTTTGACTCTGTCAAAACACCGCATGAATGATCATCTTTGAACCTTGGTGAGATTTTGAGCCTTCATGCATTTATTGACCATCACCTTGGTCTAATTTTCTCTCTAGAGCGGTTGATAATTTCCTTGTTGTAGATACCTAGATCGAGAATTTGCCTTATGACTTTGGGAATCGTGCCTACTTTGCTCTCGGTTATATGAACATGGCCCTCATTTTGTATATTTTGTTTTAGAATTCTAACTCTTCTTAGGTCTGTTTCTTTTCTTTTATTTCCACATATGTACATATTCTTTGTTCCCCTTCTTTGTGCTTTGACCCTTGTTTACCAACCCACATATGAACCTCGGCCTACAACCGTTGTCACCCTATGTAGTTAGTAAAGCATGTCGTCATTCTTGTCCTCTTTTATAAATTCATTCTAGAAAATAAAAAAAGAGAGAGAAAAGGGAAAAACAGAAGAAAGAAAAGATGTGTAGTAGTAAAAAAAAAAAAATTCCAAGGATTTTGTAAATAAGCTTAGTTAGCAATAAAAAGTTGGTTCTTGTTCAAATCATTTGAAGTGAGTAAATGACTTTTCATCACCATTTCTTTAAAGATTATCTTTGAAAATGATGAAAAGTCATATGTCTATGTTGTCCTATTCCTTTTAGGACCATTTTTTGAGTTACAAAATGGGTCTTTAAGTCGATTTTTCCACTTCTATTCTTCATGATCATTGGATTATAGTGGAAAATCAAGTTTTGTTGTGTTGAGGTCTTCATTCATTGTCAAAAGTTTGCAAAGTTCGTTATTGAGTTGTAAATGCTTCACTTAGGTTTACCTCCTCAAAAAAGCCAAACTTTCCAAGTTTCACCTTACCTCAACCCCATTACAACCCTCAAAGTCCATTTGAGATCGAGATGCAAAGTTCAAAGGTTACTTGATCAATAAAGTCACTTAGCAAGCATATTGAGAGGGTATTTACGTAAGATGTGAGTGATTAAACCACTTCTTAGCTCATCTATGTTCTTGTTTCTTTTATAAACTCCCTCAAGGAGTATTCCGTACGATCATTGCATATTATGGAGTATATAATGTATTATTTGTTGAAACTCACAAGTTCACTTCAATCTACTTAGGTTGCTATTTGAAGTACTTATTGAGAACTATGCTTCCCTTACTTTACTTGGTGTTAAGGATTTAGTTCATTTTTGAGAATTTGTTTAAATCTTTGTTAATCGTTTCCCTGAGGGATTCATCTTTCTCTTCCCGTTTTTCAAGGTTAAGATTGCTTGGGGACAAGCAATGGTCTAGCTTGGGGGAGTTTGATTTAGCGTTTCTTTGTTTACTTTTTCAGTAGTTTTCTTAGTTAGTTTAGCTAGTTTTCTCTTCCTTTTTTCTTAGTTTTTCCTTGTTTATATAGTTTTTTTTTCTCTTTTCCCTTTCCCACATATTTTACCTTATTATTCCTTGTATTACTCTATTTTGTGTTTTATCTCATTTTTGTAGGATTTTTCGGTTGATTCGGAAATTGAGACATTACATGAAATGAGAGGAGTAGTATGCTTTGCGAAGATTTGGGTCGGTTCGATCAATGTTCAAAGCTTTCTAATGATATCGCAAGTTTTACTAGCGATATCACTAGCTTGGTCCAGCGACGTGGGAAGACTATGAGAGGTACTTGGTGATTCATTTTCACAAATAAAACCACTGCCTCTAACATGGAAAGAAAGGAAAACAGGGGGTAGCGTCTGCTAGGCTACAGGAGCGCCCGTTACCCTAGCCTAGCGCCCGCTACCTTCTTATAGCGGCCGCTACCCCTTGCACTAGCGAACTTCAGTTTTCTCTTCTTCAACTTACCCACTTGCTTTGGGTTTCAACTCTACTATCTATACCTGGTTTTTTTTAGCTGTAGAGAGATAGTTAGAAATAGTTAGATATTGTTTGAAATAGCTAGAAGTTAGTATAAGACCATTAGATACTCTCATTTTTCTCTCTAAATTAATTATATTTGATTAGTTGTTAGTTCTTGATAAATTCAATAGTTGTAATTCAATCTTTCCTTAAATTAATTCAAAGTTGGTTATTTAAACTTCTTGGTTTCTTGGGTTCAAGTTCTTAGTTTGTGTTCTTGGTTTGATATTCAAAGCTTCTTGGTTATTTGTTCTTGGTTAATCATCATTGTATTGGAGTATTATTGGATTAAAGCTTCAAGGTTCTTTAATTACAAATATTCAAGCTTCATGTTACAATTCTTAATTCATCTTCAATTCCCATTTCAATTATAATTCTTCTAGCTATTTTCTTACTTTGAAGCTTTGTTTTATAAAGCTTTTATCAAGTTAAACATTTCCTTGTCTTATTGCTTTCATTATTTCAAGTTCTTAAGCTTTCTTTATCAAGATTAACTTGTCCTTGTTCTTTTGCTTATATTAATTAAAGTTCATAAGTTTTCTTCTCAAGTTAATCTTGTCCTTGCACTATTGTTTTATGTCTTAAATACTCTCAAGATTAAACCCTGTCCTTGTCTTCATTTTCTCTATTGCTTTTGTAGTTTGATTAAATCACTTGCATAACTTATTTCTTCATAATACATTGATAATCAAACCAAGCTCTTCCATTTTTATACCTTATCTTCAGTTTAGTTTATAATCCGTTGTCATAACTTATTTCTTTGCTATAATTTGTTATCGTGAATAAAAATATGTATTTGATTCATAAAATGTTTAGTGAGTAGATTTTAGTGCTAAAGTGTGGGTTAAACCCTCACCTCCTTCATGACATAAGTAGGTTCTTAGTAAAAATTGGGGGTAACTAGAGTCGTTACATGGGGTTTTAAATCACGTAATCTATGACTTGCGTCCATAGATGTCGTCTTAGGTTCCTCAACGAAGGATCGAGAGATGAAGTTGAGTGAAGACTCCCCGTGTTTGATTAGTTTGAAAACCATGAGAATATGTGTTCACGGTAAGGGACGTTACTAGTCTTCGTGAAAAAGTGCTTAGGATCCATTTTATCCTCACGCCATGAGAATTGGTTGTGTTCATAGTTCCGCTTGTCATGCTAGCTCGAGAGAGTAGACATGACTCTTAGAACAACTTCCCCTTGACATTCCCCTCTATGTTCGGTTTAACCTAGGAATCCGCGCCTTCATGTAAGAAGTGAGCGGTGTATCCATTACCTTAGTCGTCTTTAATTCTTAAAATCAAATTAAAAATAAACATTAGTGGCAATTCTTCTTCTAAAATAAGACCGACTTAAACTTACTCCTTAGATTGCGTTAGTGTAAAGACCTTTATTTCGTGGGATTCGATCCTTACTTGCCCTTACTAATAGCCTAGTGAGCCTTGTATGGTTTATCTTTGGTAGCCACTTTGACAGGCTATCACACACCACCTTCCTTTATACCTCAAGCTTCCATCTTCATGGATTTTGAAGTCCATAGCCTTTCCTGCCTTTAATTTCTCTTTTATTCTATCCAATTTCACGTCTCCATCCTTGTTTTGCTTAATTTCCTGAAATAATGTTGGTTGGATACTAAGATTACAAATTACTCTTTCCAACTCTCCCTCTTTCACTATCTCCAATTCATTCTCTCCATGTCTCTATACAGCTCGTTAGCAATCACTGGAGAATTCACTCCATGGCTCGTCTTACGACTTAGAGCATCTGCTACCACATTGGCCTTCCCTTCATGGTATTGGACATCTAAATCATAATTCTTTATCAATTCAAGCCATCTCCTTTGTCTAATGTTCAAATCCTTTTGAGTGAAAAAGTACTTTAAGATCTTATGGTCCGTGTAGATTCTACACTTTACTCCATACAAGTAACGCCTCCATATCTTTAAAGCAAACATGATTGTTGCTAGCTCGAGATCATGGGTGGGATGGTTTGCTTCGTATGGCTTCAATGACAAGCGAAGGGTAATGCGCCAGGAAAGACTTACAACATGAGCTACCATGAGGCGAAGGATAATGGAGGAGTAGTAACTGTTACATTCTCTATTAACTCTATATCTATTAAGACTTTGTTTGATTCTGGAGCTTCATATTCGTTTGTATCTAATAGTGCTATAGCTAGACTTGACTTAGGTAAACCTAGGATGGTGAGTATACCAATTTCTATGCCAAATGGTGAGCTTGTGACTTGTTCTAATGTGTATGATGGAGTGAAAAATTTTATTGCTGGAAGTGACTTTCCATCGAGGTTGGTTGAGTTTGGATTGAAGGATTTAGATGTTATATTGGGAATGGGGATTGGTTGAGCAAGCATAAGGCTAAGATTGATTGTGAGGCGCAAAAGGTGCCTTTGAGAAGTCCGAGGGGTGCTATGGTGTCTTATAGGAACATACCGAAGACAAAGGACGTTAAGATTGTTTCTACAATGAAAATGGCGAAGATGATGACTAAGGGAAATCCACTATTCTTTGGTTGTGCAATGAACTTGGAGGATGTCTCCGAACCAAGTATCAACGACATAGAAGTAGTGAGAAAATTTCCCGAAGTATTTTCGGACGAGATTCCTAGACTACCACCAAAGAGAGCGGTGGAGTTTACGATCAATTCGGTCCCTGGAACCGCACCTATTTCCAAAGCACCATATAGTATGACACCTACGGAGTTGATAAAATTAAAGACTCAATTGCAATATTTAATCGAGAAGGGTTACATACGACCTAGTGCTTCCCCATGGGGCGCACCGGTGTTGTTTGTGAAGAAGAAGGACGGGAGTTTGAGGTTGTTCATCGATTATTGTGAACTTAATAAGGTGACTATTAAGAATAAGTACCCATTGTCATGGATTGACAATTTGTTTGACCAATTGAAAGGGGCGACTTCTTTTCCGAAAATTGACTTGCGTTTTGGATACCATCAATTGGCAATTGCGGAAAAGGACATTCCGAAGACCGCATTTAGGACGAAATATGGACATTATGAGTTTACAGTCATGCCATTTGGGTTGAGGAATGCACCAGCGATATTTATGGACCTTATGAACTAGGTATTCCATGAGTGCTTTCATAAATTCATAGCAGTGCTCATAGGTGATATCATGTTGTATTCGAAGGGAAAGGACCAACATGCTGAACATTTGAGGACGGTGTTGACAACGTTGAGGGAGCACCAATTGTATGCAAAGTTGTCGAAATGTGAATTTTGGCTGGAACAAGTGGCGTTTTTAGGACATATAATCACGAAATACGGTGTGTCTGCAGATCCGGCTAAAGTCAAGGTTGTCAGTGAATGGCCGACGCCTAAGAATGTGACGGACATCCGTAGCTTCTTAGGATTAGCAGGATATTATGGACGTTTTGTCAAGGACTTCTCGAAGATAGTGAGACCTATGACATCGTTGATGAAGAAGGAGAAGAAGTTTGTGTGGGATGAGAAGTGTGAAGAAGCTTTCCAAACCTTGAAGAGGGGTTTGACGACAGCACCTGTGCTTACGTTACCGGAAGGTGATGATGGCTTTGAAGTGTATAGTGATGCTTTGAAGAATGGATTGGGATGTGTGTTGATGCAAAGGGGAAAGGTAATCGCCTACGCTTCAAGGCAATTGAAGCTATATGAGGTGAATTACCCAACACACGATGTTGAGTTGGCGGCGATTGTTTTTGCGTTAAAGATATGGAGGCATTACTTGTATGGAGTGACATGTAAGATTTTAATGGATCATAAAAGTTTGAAGTATATCTTTATGGAAAAGGAGTTGAACATGAAACAAAAGAGTTTAACATGAGACAAAGGAGATGGTTGAAGTATATCACGAAGGGACAGCGAACGTAGTTGCCGATGCACTCAATCGAAAGTCCTCGCATGGTGTGAATGCTTTGGCTATTTCAGAGCAACTGTTTAAGGACATGAGTAGATTGAGTCTTGAGATGGTTGACTACGGTGAAGTTGTTTCAAGGATTTGTGGTATGACTATTCAACCTACTATTTTCGATGAGATTTGCGAGAATCAAGATGGAGATGTTAAGTTGGATAGGATAAAGCAGAAGTTAAGGGAAGGAAAGGCGGATGGTTTCAAGGTTCATAAGGCTGGAAGCTTAAGGTACAAAGGAAGATGGTGTGTACCATAAAGGTGTTAGGAATTGAAAAAAAAGGTGATGGAGGAAGGACATAACACGAAGTACTCTGTGCATCCCGGAGGGGATAAGCTCTATAAGGATTTGAAGAAAGTATTTTGGTGGCTGAGAATGAAGAAGGAAGTGGCAGTTTTTGTTTTGAAATGTTAGACTTGTCAAAAGGTGAAGTTTGAACACAAGAGACCTCAAGGAAAAGTTCAACCATTGGAAATTCCGGAGTGGAAATGGGATTCGATTTCGATGGATTTCATAGTCGGATTGCCAAAATCAAGGATGGGTAATAATCAATTTTAGGTGATTGTGGATAGGTTGACGAACTCTGCGATTTTCATTCCAATGAAGGACAATTGGAAAATGACTCAATTGGCTAAGGCATATGTGAAACACGTGGTGAAATATCATGGAGTTCCAAGAAGTATTGTGTCGGATCGAGAATCGAGATTCATTTCGAATTTCTGAAAGGCGTGATAAGAAGCCATGGGAACCAAGTTATTAATGAGTACCGCGTTTCATCCAGCGACGGATGGACAGACAGAAAGGATGATTCAGACGTTGGAGGATATGTTGAGAGCTTGTGTTTTTTAATTCTAAGAGAACTGGGAAGATAGTCTGGATTTGATAGAATTTTCTTAGAACAATAGTTAGCATGCTAGTATTGGGATGGCACCTTTCAAAGCTTTGTATGGAAGGAAGTGTAGAAGTCCACTTTGTTGGTCGGACATAAGTGAGACAGTGACATTAGGACCGGAAATGATTCAAGAGACGATTGATCAAGTGAGGCTGATTCAAGATAAGATTCAAGCCGCACAAGATCGACAAAAGAGATATGCGGATATGAAACGACGAGGTGAAGAGTATGAAGTTAGGGAGAAGGTATTGTTGAAAGTATCACCCATGAAAGGCATCATGAGGTTTGGAAAGAAGGGAAAGCTAAGTCCGAAGTATATTGGACCATATGAGATTTTGGAAATGTTTGGGAAAGTGGCATATCGCTTAGCTTTGCCCACGGAGTTGAACCGAGTGCATAATGTTTTCCATATTTCTCAATTGAAGAGGTTCATCCCATACAAGAGCCATGTTGTTCAACCTGAAATTATAGAGCTAGATGAGTCACTAACTTTTGAAGAAAGACCTATAAAGATCCTTGATTCAAAGGTTAGAAAGACATGGAATAAGGAAGTTAAGATTGTTAAAGTTTTATGGTCGAACCAAGATACGGAAGAGGCGACTTGGTAAACAAAGATGTTATGAAAGAAAATTACCCCGAACTGTTTGTTGAGGTTAGTTGAGTTACAGGGACATAACTTGTTTTTAAAGGGGGTTAGAATGCGATAGAATTTTGCGCGTTTCACGCAAAGTTTAGTAGTTTTGAGAGTAAGTTGTTAGTTATATAATTAATTTAAAACCCAGGTAAGTTACATAAAGTTCTATTTTATCAATATCGTGCACTAGAAGATTTTCAGAGTTCTTTTCAAAAGAAGTTGATCAATAAAAGTTTTACAAGTTTTAACAAAGAATGATTTTAACAAAGTTTAAAAGCAAAAGTTTTCGAAAAATATTTTCTTACTCGTTCCAAGTTTCTGGACAAAACTTCTTTTAAGGAGGGTAGAGTGTAATCCCCTGCATTTTTGAGAATTTATATTATAATTATAAATGATTATAATATATAGTTTTAGGAATTTTATATATAAAGCTTATTTATATGTATAATATCGTGTCATGAGGTTTTAAATACAATAATTTTTATAAGGTTTTATTCAAGAATTTATAAATATTTCTAAGAGAGGTTTTAAATATTTAATTTAGTTTCTAAAAATAGCAAAAAATAGCTTTGGGTTTTATTAAAGAAAATTTTGGACTAATTAGGCCCATATTACCCTAATTTTCGAGTAGGGCTTAGCCCAAATTATTTTATGGTCAAAATTATCTTATAAATTAATTATTTTAATTATCTAAATATTTTATGTCATCAAAATAAAATAATTTTCAGAATTTTAAAGATAGATTAAAATTTCCAAAATATGCCATGAACACCTAATCTTTATCTTTGATCTAAACCTATCTTGTTTAGAGATTGGATTGCATATCCAATCCCCCTTTTCTCCCCTCCTTGCCCGGCTTCCCTAGGGTCCTTAGTGATCTATAAATACCCCAATACTTCATCATAAACTAAATATTTTTGCTTTGTTTTCGTTGTTTTCTTTCTTTTCTTTCAATAATAATATTATTAGTTATGGGTAGCGAATCTTTTTCTTGCTTTCTTTTATTTTTGAGAACATATCTGTCATCCTTCTATTTTTGTTTCTTTAGATTTACCTTGATGGCTAATGTTGCTAGATTGCTGCTTAAGAAACATGTTAAATTTCCAAAAGCGGAGTTTCTACCATTATATATGAAATAGTGGTGCTGTGATGAGAAGTTCCAAAAGGAAGGTAGTTATGAGTTTTGATGATGCCAAAAGGGGGAAGAGAAAGGCAAAACAATTGCAAGATAAAAGAAAATCAAGTCTGAATCCTAACTCACTCTCACTCTATTAAAAACCTGCAAAATTCTAAGTGTATAATCCTAGTTTTAATTTTAGTTTAGTGTACATACTTTATCTTCTCAAAATAAAAAAAAATCCATAAAAATTAAAAATTCGTAAATAAAAATATGTTCTTTGTGCTTTTATTATTTTCATGTTTTTACTGTTTTCATTTTTTTTCTCTAAGTTTGTTTGCCTTGGTTTGTCATCATCAAAAAAAGGGAAACTGTTGACCCCCATTAATTGAAAGTAAAGTTTTGATGATGATTAACACAAACAAACTTAACTAATATATACTTTGAGTTCCTATGCGATTTCACAGGTTCAAAGTGTAAGGAACTTGGAGCTAGGAACGTGCTAAGTTCAAGGAAAAGTTCCTAGGCAGAATCTTGCAAAGGAACATAGAAGATAGATGTGAAGTTCCTAAGTAACATAATTATGTAGGAACAAGGTACGAGAATAGATTTGTTCCTACAGGAACAGGCGAACAACGTTAAGGCATTTCAACGAAGTATCTTGATGCAGAGAAGAGAATTTCCAAGAAGATTATAAGAATAATTTTCTAGGGCTGTTGTAAATACATTGGAGTCTCAAGATTGGTTGGAACATCATATATAGAAGTAATAACGAATCTATCCCACAAATAGGTCTTGGTTAATTTATGGAATTATAATAATAATTTCCTTAATATTAGGAGATAAATATTTGAGTGATTTTGCTGAAGAATAAAACGCATCTAGGGTTTTTAATAAGTCAAATATTGTTAGGAGTCCTTGATTGTAGGAATAAAATCGTGTGATTATGGGGGAAGAATAAACGGTAAAATATTCAAGTCAAAATCCTATTCTCCTGATCTACGTACGTGGGAAGATGGAGAAGTCATGGAGATTATGGGCGATCGAAGAACGTGGTTGAAGGCTGAAGTTTACAAGGCAGAATCACTCTATAAATACTCCAAGAATTTTAGAAGAAGTGCAGAACATCAGAGAACGCACTTGAGTATTAAACGAGTATAAGTTTTAATGTTGATGTTCCAGTCAAGTTTACAAGTTCTTTCAATGTATTAGAGTCTGTATTGAGTTGTAATTTGTGAGAAAAGGAGAAGTGTGAGAACTAGAGAAGAGTGGAGAAAAAGAGAAAGAGAAACGAGAGATAAAGAGTGAGAATTGAGAATCAAGTTCCTACAGGAACTAACGAGTGTAATTAGAGAATTTAGGTTGTAAAAGTTATTACAGGCCTATAATAGAAGTGGAGTTTTCTTCCTTTGGGCCAAGGAAGTTTTTCTCGTAGAAATATCTCTCTCACTCTTTAATTCGCTCAAAATAGTTTAAATTCCGCATTTGAGTTCCACACAACAATTCACCCCCCCTCTTGCAGTGTTCTAGTAGAAAAAACAGAGCTACACTTCAGATGGATAGGTGTTGGCACGCTCACTTATAACAGCCCAGACCTTGGTTCCTGCAAAACAAGGGAACAAAATCCTTGTAGGATTTTTTCTCCCTCCGTTGCTAAAGTAAGTATATGTGGAAGGATTAGAGTTAAATAACTATAATTTTAAATGCTAATCTAGAGAGAGATTTTAGAGAGAGAGATTCTAGTACTATGTAAGAATTGTATATGTTTGAACGTCATTCAATGAATAAACGATTGAATTCCCCTTAGGGTATTTATAGGCAAGGTCAACAAAGGTGCCTTAAGGTTTTGGGACACTTGTCCCTTTGTGATTGGCTTGTGCCTTTTATGAGCCCTTGTTGGGCCTCTTTAACTTTTGGCCTTTGGCTTATTGCATGAAATAACATTTCATCTTTAAACCGAACACATAGCACGATTTCAAGGGCGACACGTAGTCGTCTATGCAGTCCATAGACTGAATATGACTTGGCAATTTGCTAGATAAATAAAACACATAGCCCACTATTATATTTACACGTGTCATGTTATGGCGTGCCACATCATTTGCCCCACATTTGGGTGTTTGGATCCGTAATCCATGCCCCAACTGACGTTTCATTCCCTTCCGGAAGTTATCTTGTAACCTCCATCAGCAGTTATTAATTACTCAACCACCTCCTCAGGTTTTTTGGTGGGAATTTCAAATTTTGAGGGGTAATTTACATTTTTACCCCTTAAAATTTCCCTATATATATGAGGGATTGAAAATGATTGTGATTTTTTTTCACTTTCTCCCTCTAAAAGTTCCAACAATCCTCTCAAGCTCTCAAGTGATTCCAGAGGCGATTTCCGGCGACCTGGTGCTGCGATTTCCGACGAGTTGGTGCAGTGGTTTCCGATGTGAATAGTAGATCTTAGTTTTTCTTCTTCTTTTCCAGTTATTAACCTAAATTCTTCTTCTTCCTTTTCTTCAATTAATTTCTTGTTTTGCTTTTACTTCTTTGTCTTTATTGTCCTTTAAATCTTTGTTAATGGCTTCTTCATCCTCTTCTTCCCCATATAATAATGAGAACTCTATCAAATTGCTTCCTTCTCCTCGTACTACTTCTTCTGTTGGGACTCAATCATCTGTCATTCCTAATCATTTATTGTCTGGGTCTTTCCTACTTCCTTCTCTTCCTGTGTAGGTAGTTACGATGGCTAGAACCAAACAAACTGTCTATAAAGAAAAAGCCACCTTGAGAGTTCCAACATCTGAAGTTTTAGATGCAAATCCTCTTGATCAGCAAGATCCTATTCCCCAGGTTGAGGGAAGAGAGGATGCTGGTACTGCACAGCAAGCTCCTAAGGAGGAGATAAGGGAGATCCCCACTAGAAAAAGAGAGGCTTCTGAAGCTACTACTTCCAAGCCTAAGAAGAAGAGAGGCGCCTATCCTGGTGCTGATAATGTAGTCATTTATGACGAGTATGTAGATAGTGTAAATAAGGACAAAAATTGACCAATGACCTGATCTTTGACAATGAATACTTCAAACTGATCATCCCTAACAAGGGAGATACTATTCTGGATGCCCCTGAAGATTGCTTCCCTGTATATACTTAAGTTATCGACTTAGGGCTTAGATTCCCCACTTCTTTGTTCATCTTCAATCTTTTCAAAAAGTATGACATTGGCTTATTTCAACTTACCCCCAACTCTTGGGCTCACATTATGTCTTATGTGACTTCTTGTGGCCTTAAATGAGTGAAAGCTTCCTCTATGGTCTTCCTTCATCTTCATCATCTCTCTAAAGCTTCCCACTACAAACGTGGGTTGTTCTATTTGAAAAACAGTGTCGGGTTCATCACTTGTGTGGAGAAACCCAATAAAGTTCCCAACTGGAAAAACCATTTCGTGTTTGTGAGATCCCATGACAAAACACTGGTGGAAATGTTAAAGAAATGGATTCCTTTTCGAAAATGCCTAGGAAGGTCCTTTGACTTTCCTAGATTAAGTGGTTTAGAGCAAAAAAACTTTGAGTATTTTAGGTCTACCAAAATGGAAATCAAGAATCAATTTTTGACAGTTCCCTACAATTGGATCCCCTTTAAAGAGTTCTTCTTCGATTGCAACTTCTGCATTGCTGTTGGTGTAATTTATAGGGATAAGTATAACAAGGGTAATTCTTGTCTTACAATCTAATACTGAACCTTAGCTTCTTTTCTTCACTTATCTAATCAAGTGTCTTTTCTTGTGCAGAAGAAGCTTTTGCTGACCTTCTTCCATTCAAGAAAGGAGATATGAATCAAAAAGACTTCTGGAAGCAAGTCTGTTAGAGGTTGGGAGAGGACACTTCCTCGAAGAAGGGGAAGACTCAGGTAATCTATCCTTACAATTTTTCGAATCTTTGTCTTTTTTATCTAGTTCCAATTATGTACTTTTATTCTCCCTTATACTTCCTTATGTGAAGACTTTGGGAAGTATAATTTGTCTATCACATCCATATAGACTTCCTCACTTAGTGTCTTCCCATTTTACCAACTTGAACGCAAGTGGGCACTAAACAGGGAAGCTAAACATTTAAATCATACTGTTAAAAAACTTCCTCTTAGGAATATTATTAGGGACATCCCTACTTAGTGACTTCCCACTTTGCCGACATGACCGCAAGTAGGCACTAAGTAGGGAAGTTATATAATTAGCTTTCTAAGCTTTTTTTTATAAGAACTTCTTCCCAAAAAGTTATCTAGACTTCTCTTTTTTAAGAAGTTACTTTCACTTGGAGAGATCGATGTAGATATTAGAAGTCTTCCCTCCACTTAGGAAGTTTAAAATCTTAATTCCCCTTAGGAAGTGTGTTTAGACTTCCTTTTATAGGAAATCCCTTCTTCTTAGGAATATAGAATATTTTGGACTTCCCTCCTTTGTGTCCATATGCGTTAAAGTAGGGAAAGTGGGAAGTCTTTACATCCTTGTTTGCCGTGTTGAACATAGAATGGAACAAGGAGAGGAAGTCATTTTACTTCTCCTTAAGAAGCTTTAAGATCATACTTCTCTTTAAGAAGTATATTTAGACTTCCTTTAATAGGAAGTCTCTTCCGCTTAGGAAGTTAAAATATCTTTAGATTTCCCTCCTTTGTGTCCATGTAAGTTCAACTCGGCAAAGTGGGAAGTATTGACATCCTTGTTTGCCGGGTTAAACGTAGAATGGCACAAGGAGGGGAAGTCCTTCTACTTCCCCTTAGGAAGCTTTAGGATCATACTTCCCCGTAGAAAGTTTGTTTAGACTTCCTTTCATAGGAAGTATCTTCCCCTTAGAAAGTTAGAATAACTTTAGAGTTACCTCTTTTGTGTCCATGTGCGTTCAACTCGGCAAAGTAGGAAGTCTTCCTTGTTTGCCAGGTTGAACGTAGAGTGGCACAAGGAGGGGAAGTCCTTTTACTTCCCTTTAGGAAGCTTTAATATGACACTTCCCTTTAGTAAGTATTAATTCACCACTTCCCCTTAGGAAGATTTAATATGACACTTCTCTTTAGGAAGTATTAATTCAGTACTTCCCCTTAAAAGATTTAGTATGACACTTCTCTTTAGGATGTATCAATTCACTACTTCCCCTTAGGAAGATTTAATATGACACTTCTCTTTAGGAAGTATCAATTCACTACTTTCCCTAAGGAAGATTTAATATGACACTTCTCGTTAGGAAGCATTAATTCACTACTTCCCCTTATGAAGATTTAATATGACACTTCTCTTTAGGAAGTATTAATTCACTATTTCCCCTTAAGAAGTGTGATTAGATAAGTTCTACTTCCCCCTTTTGTTTCATTGTGCGTTCAACTCGGCAAACTAGCACTACAAAAAAAACACGTTTTAGGGACGGATTGAATCCGTCTCTACTTCTTCAAATTCCGTCGCTAAATAGGATTAGCGACGGCAGTAGTGACGGATCAACACCGTTCCTAAAATCTTCGTCGCTAATTTAAAGTAGAGACGGATTACAAAAAATATGTCTCTAAATTAGGGACGGAAATTATCCGTCTCTAAATCCGCCCCTAATGTAGTGATGGAATTTAGAGACAGATTTCAGAAATCCGTCCCTAAATTTAGTGACTAATTTTATTTTCATTTTTTAAAAAAAAAGTTTTTTTTTTTGTTTTTGTTTTTTTACTAAACAAATTTAAGTTGTTGACAAGATTCGAACATGTGACGTCAAAGTCACAAAGTGACACTCTTACCAACTTCACTACCATACAACTTATGTTATTCTATACACAAAATTAATATATTAACTATAAGAAATGTAGGGACGGATTTTTAAAATCCGTCACTACTTTAATATGGTTGGATATAGTAGTGACGGAATTAAAAATCCGTCATTACATTTAGAGACGGATTTTAAAAATCCGTCCCTAATTTTGGTGACGGATTTGTAATTCCGTGACTACTTTAACGTGACTTAGAATTTAGAGACGGATTTTAAATCTGTCTCTAAAGTAGAGACCGATTTGGAAATCCGTCTCTAAAGTAGAGACCGATTTGGAAATCCGTTACTAAATTAGAGATGGATTTTTGAATCCGTCCATAAATTATTTTAGAGACCGATTATCTCTAATCCGTCCCTACTTTAGTGACGGAATTAAATCCGTCCCGAATAATCCGTCGCTATATGACATTTTTTTGTAGTGTAGGAAACTTGGGCTTTGGAAGTTGCGAGTTGAACATAGGAAGGCACAAGAGAGGAAGTATTAATTGGCCTCTGCCCTTAGGAAGTTGTAAGCAGTGGCTTCCCCTCTTGGCGTCAATGTATGTCCAAGTCGGCAAAGTAGGAAGAACACAAAGGTGGAAGTTATTGATCTTTCTCCTATGAAAGTTGTTCATCTTACTATGGTCCTTTTAATATTCCTTTGAACTCTTCTAACCCTTAATATTTATTTTAGCAGACAAGTAAACCTTCTGGGAGGAAGTCAAAAATCTCATAAGCGGAAGAAGGAGGAAGCTCCTGATGCACAAGGCACGAGCTCAAAGAAAGTCAAAAGGAAAGGTGCTTCCTCCAAAGCTGCTGCTCCTTCCATAGAGCAGGTTGATTTAAGTCCCCACACATCCTTTCCGGGAAGAGTGCTTTTGTGATTGGGGAAAGTGACATCATAATTGGGGTGAGGAATAGAACTCTTGGTTCATCTTCTTAAGGTTCCCAATGGGATCTTTAGTAATAAACATTCTCAATAACCTTAATTATGATTTCCCTTAGGAAGTTCATAATTACTCATTAACCAATCTTATAAGTATTGTTCCCTATGAACTTATGAAGGATACTTCCTCATGGAAAACAGTAGTTCTCATGGAACAGTAGTTTGCTGGACTTCTCATTCGGAGTTCATCATTTTAAAGATACTTCTCCCCAAGAACTCAAATGATGGATATTCTCATGAGGAACATTAGTTGAGTAATACTAAGCAGTATACTTCCTCATAAGAAGTGATTCAAATGTTACTTTGAAATTTAATATTTCATTTTTTTCACTTCTGATAGGCTTGTGGGGTTCACTCTTTGCCCCAAATTAAGCTTCAAGTTTAGCAGGATCACCTTTTTGCTGAGATCCCTAAGTTTACAAGAAGTTCTAATATTGATTGATCCATCACTCATTAGCAGTGGTGGATCAATCAATCATATTGATTGCCCTTAAACATAGGGAATCGAAGCAACTTTTGTAGCTTTTCACTTTTAATGCCCTTAGAATTCTTAAAGACTCGTAGTCATATTTTAAAACACTTGGTCCAATTTTAAGACTCTTAGTCTTACTTTCTTAATTTGTCTTAAGTCTCTTTTTGCTTAAGTAACAAAGCATGACTTTGGGATCTTGCCCTAATGGGAATTTATAAGATTCACTAGGACTCTAGGGTCTTGCTTAGCCATGCTTAGTAAGCAAAGTAAGATGCAATAAATTAAATTATCACACATAGAGAAATAGATTTCTCATTAATTATAGCCCGTAGCCATGTTTAATACAAATGTGAACTCAAATTTCAGTATAAAGATCAACTTGGACCTTATTAACATGGTCGCAGCCTACTTATCTGATTCCGTAAATCAAGATTACATGTAATATTTCTTTAAGTTATTAGCATTCCAGGTTTGTGGTAGCTCGTAACCATCCAAACTCTTGAGTCGATAATTACCATCTCGAACAACCTCCACGATCTCATAGGGTCCTTCTCTATTCGGAGTCAACTTGCCTTACTCATTAGCCCTTCCTATGGCTTCCATCTTTCTCAAAACCTAATATCCAAGCTTCATGGGCCTATGATTAAACCTTTTATTATGTTCTCTAGCCATCCGAAGCTTGTACAACTGTTATCTAAGCAAAGCATTGCCTCTCACTTCAAGCAGGGTATCAAGAGCATCTTTCATCAATTCCCAATTCATATCCTCGTCATACAACATCACTCGGAGAGTAGGTTCACACATTTCAATGGGAAGAACAGCTTCAGCTCCATACACCAACATGAAGGGAGTTCCTCTAGTAGAGTTCTTGACTGTTGTCCTTATCGACCGTAAGACGTTGTACAATTCATCGACCCATAATCCTATAGCCTTCTCAAGTTTCTTCCTCAACCCATCACTTATGATCTTGTTAAAATCTTCAACTTGTCCATTAGCTTGAGGATAGCCAACAGAATCAAATTGAGCTGAGATGCCTTGGTCTTCCAACCATTTCCTTAATTGCGGTGTTTCGAACTGTGGACCATTGTCAAACACAATCGACTAAGGGACTCCAAATCTTGTAAAAAGGTTCTTCCATATAAACCATTTTCACATCAGTGTGTTTGATACTCTTCATTTGCTCGGCCTCCACCCATTTGGTGAAGTAATCCACAACTACTAACACGTACTTCCTTTGCTCCGAGGCTTGAGGGTATGGACCAAGGATGTCCATGCCATTCCCCACTTTGCAGAGGGCTGATGATGAGATTGGAGAGATTATCTAGTTGGTGGTGCGAATTTCCATACATCTGACATCTTTTACATTTCTTAACGTAGCTCATGGCATCTTGCCATAATGACGGCCAGTAATAACCTGTACGAAGTGCCTTTTCGGCCAATGCTTAACCTCCTATATGAAATCCACAAAATCCTTCATGTATATCTTCCAAAACCTCTTTTCCTTGTTCAGGAGTGATGCAGTTCAGTAGCGGATGGGTGAAGGACTTCTTATACAGTTGCCCCTACCGTAGCACAAACCACGCATCACGAGCCTTGACATACTTGGCTTGCTACGAATCAGCTGGCAGAGTTCCATATGTCTTATATGTGATGATCTCATCCATCCACGAATTTCCTCTACCGATGAAGTTAATATCCTCCGATTCTTCAATACTTTTCTTCTCTTTGACTTTCCAAAAAAATTGTTATTGGGGAATATCCTATAGCAGAACTGGCCAACTTAGATAGAGCATCAGCCTGATTGTTCTCAGATATGGGAATTTGCATCAACTCAAAGATTTCAAGATCTTTAACTTCCTCTTGCAACATCTGAAGATATTTGCTCATACCCTCATCTCGGGCTTCATAATCTCCTAAGTATTAACTCACAATCAACTGTGAATCGGACATTGCTTCATTCTTTTTTGCACCAGCGGCTTTGCACATCTTAACTCCTAAGGCTTCATATTCGGCTTCACTGTTTGAAGTCTAAAATTTGAACCTCATTGTGTATTCATACGGGCCCCCCCTCAGGAGATATGCATATGATTCCCGCTCCACATCCATTTTGTGTGGATGATCCATCTACATGCAATGTCTAATGGTCAATGCTTGGCTTCTCGAACTGAGGTCGATTCATTTCAACAATGAAATCAGCAAACTCTTGTCCTTTGATTGGTTTCCTGGGTTCATATGAGATTTCAAATGAACCTAACTTCAATGGCCTACTAAAGGATCCTACCAGAAGACTTTTTGGTTAGGCAAGACTTAAGCGGTTGATTAGTGCTGTAGAAAGAACTCCTAGCGGGGTCACTTCAACTGAATATGTGGAGAAGGAACTAGAGGGCTACACTTCCGATGGTCAGGCGTTGGCTTGTTCACTTCCGTCTGCTCGGACCTTGGTTCCTGCAAAACAAGGGAACAAAATCCTTATAGGATTTTTTCCCCCTCTGTTCCTTAAGTAAGTATTTGAGGAAGGATTAGAGTTAAATAACTATAATTAACAATACTAATCTAGAGAGAGATTTTAGAGAGAGAAACTCTAGTATTATGTAAGAATTGTATGATTTTTGAATGTGATTGAATGAATGAATGAATGCCCCATGGGATATTTATAGGCAAGATCACCAAGGGTGCCCTAGGGTTTTGGGACACTTTTCCCTTGGTGATTGGCTTGTGCCTTTATGATCCCTTGTTGGGCCTTTTTAACTATTGGCCTTTGGCCCATAACATGAAGTAGTCTTTTCTCCTTAAACCAAAAACGTGGCACGATTTCAAGGGCGACACGTAGTCGTCTATGCAGTCCATAGACTGAATATGACATGGCAATTTGGTTGATAAATTGGACACGTGGCCCAGTATTATGCTACACGTGGCATGATATAGTGTGCAAAATCATTTGCCCCTCAGTTGTGTGTTTGGATCCATAATCCATGCCCCAACTGACGTCTCTTTCCCTTCCGGAAGTTATATTGAAACCTCCATCAGCAGTTATTAATGACTCAACCGCCTTCTTAGGTTTTTTTTTTTTTTGGGGGGGGGGGGGATTTCAAATTTGAAGGGGTAATTTACTTTTTCACCCCTTCAAATTTCCCTATATATATGAGTATCGAAAAATGATTGTTTCACAATCAATTTCAATCATTTTTCTTTTCACTTTCTCTCTCTAAAAGTTCCAAAAATCCTCCCAATTCCACAAGAGACTTCGAAGGCAATTTCCGGCAACCTGTGGTGCGATTTCCGGCGAGTTGGTGTGGCAGTCTCCAATGTGAACAGTAGATCCTAGTTTTTCTTCAACTTTTCATGAATTTACCTAATTCTTCTTCTTCCTTTTCTTCAATTTATTTTCTGTTTTTCTTTTACTTATATGTCTTTATTTTCATTTAAATCTGTCATTGGCTTCTTCATCCTCTTCTTCTCCAAATAATAATCAGAACTCTATTAAATTGCTTCCTTCTCCTCGTACTACTTCTTCTGTTGAGACTCAATCTTCTATTGTTTCTGATCATTTATTGTCTGTGTCTTTCCTACTTCCTTCTCTTCCTGTGCAGGAAGTTACAATGGCACGAGCCAAGCAAACTGCCTATAAAGAAACAACCACTTTGAGAGTTCCAGCATCCAAAGTTTCAGTTGTGTATCCTCTTGATCAGCAAGATCCTACTGTCCAGGTTTAGGGAAGAGAGGATGCTGGCACTGCACAGGAAGCTCCTAAAGAGGAGGTAAGGGAGATTCCTAATAGGAAGAGAGAGGCTTCTGAAGCTACCACTTCCAAGCCTAAGAAGAAGAGAGGTGCCTATCCTGGTGCTGATGATGTAGTCATCTTTGACGAGTATGTAGATGGTGTAAATAAAGATAAATTGAGCAGTGACTTGATCATTAATAGTGAATACTTTGAACTGATCATCCCTAACAAGGGGGATACTATTTCGGATTCCCCTGAAGATTGCTTCCCTGTATACACTGGATTTATTGACTTAGAGCTTAGGTTCCCCACTTCCTTATTCATCTTCAGCCTTTTCAAAGAGTATGACATTGGCTTATGTCACCGTACCCCAACTCTTGGGTTCACATAATGTCCTATGTGACTTCTTGTGGCCTAAGAGGAGTGAAAGCTTCTTCTAAGGTCTTCCATCATCCCCATCATTTCTCAAAAGCTTCCCACTACAAACGTGGGTGGTTTTATCTAAAAAGGGGTTCCTCACTTGTGTGGAGAAGGCCAATAAAGTTCCCAACTGGAGGAACGATTTCGTGTTTGTGAGATCTCATGACAAAACACTTGTAGAAGTGTTGAAGAAATGGAATCCTTTTCCCAAGTTCCTAGGAAGATCCTTTGAGCTTCCTAGATTGAGTGATTCTGAGCAACAAAACTTAGAATATTTTAGATCTACCACAGTGGAAATCAAGAAGCAATTTCTAACAGTTCCCTACAACTGGATCCTCTTTAGCAAGTTCTTCTTGGATTGCAACTTCCTTATTGCTGCTGGTGTAATTTATGGGGATGAGTATAACCAGGGTAATTCTTGCTTTACAATCTAACACTGAACCTTTGTTTCTTTTCTTCACTTATCTAATCAGGTGTATTTTCTTTTGCAGAAGAAGCTTTTGCTGGCCTTCCTCAATTCAAGAAAGGAATCCTGAATCAAAAAGACTTTTGGAAACAAGTCTCACAGAGGCTGGGGGAGGACACTTCCTCAAAGAAGGGGAAGACTCAGGTACCTAATCTTTACCATTTTTCAAACCTTAGACTTGCATATGTAGTTCCAATTATGTATTTTAATTCTCCCTTATACTTCCCTATGTCAAGACCTTGGCAAGTATAACATGTCTATCACATTGACATAGACTTGCTCACTTAAAGTCTTCCCATTTTGCCGACTTGAACGCAAGTGGGCACTACATGGGGAAGTTAGATATTTAAATTATACTTTAACACCACTTCCTCTTACGAATATTATTAGGGACTTCCCTACTTAGTGACTTCCCACTTTTCCGACTTGAACGCAGTTGGGCACTAAGTAGGGAAGTTATATAATAGTTTCTTCAGACTTCTCTGTTTTAAGAAGTTACTTTCGTATAGGGAAATGTAGTTATTAGAAGTCTTCCCTCCCATTAGGAAGTTAAAGATTTTACTTTCACTTAGGAAGTATGCGTAGACTTCCTTTTATTGGAAGTTCCTCCCTCTTAGGAAGCTAGAATATTTAAGACTTCCCTCCTTTGTGTCCATATGCGTTCAAGTCGGCAAAGTGGGAAGTCGTGACTTCCTTGTTTGCGGAGTTGAACGCATAATGGCACAAGGAGGGGAAGTCATTTTACTTCCCCTTATGAAGCTTTAGGATCATACTTCCCTTTAGGAAGTACGTTTAGACTTCCTATCGTAGGAGGTCTCTTCCCTTAGGAAGTTGGCATTACTCTAGACTTCTATCCGTTGTGTCCATGTATGTTCAACTCGACAAAGTGGAAAGTCTTGACTTCCTTGTTTGCCGGGTTGAACGTAGAGTGGCACAAGGAGGGGAAGTCCTTTTAGTTCCCCTTAGGAAGCTTTAGGATCATACTTCCCCTTAGGAAGTATGTTTAGACTTCCTTTCATAGGAAGTCTCTTCCCCTTAGGAAGTTAGAATTTCTTTAGACTTCCCTGCTTTGTGTCCATGTGCGTCTAACTTGACAAAGTGGGAAGTCTTGACTTCCTTGTTTACCGCGTTGAACGTAGAGTGGCACAAGGAGAGGAAGTCTTTTTACCTCCCCTTAGGAAGCTTTAGTGTCATACTTCCTCTTAGGAAGTATATTTGGATCCTTTACCACACATTAACTGTGAGTAGCTAATTACTTACTTTCTCCTGGACCACACATTAAACTGTGAGTGGCAATATTTTTAAAATAATTGCTCATAACTCCTTTTAATCATGTGAATTAAAATTCACAACTACGTTTCTTGTTGATTAACTAACCAACTAAAAATAAACTTCCTTCCTTTATAAATAACCTATTGGCCAAATGAACTGATCATAACGTTCCAAATCAAGCTTATAAGAATTTATATTACTATTTAACATGGAATGTCAACATAATATATATCATGCTTCTAAAAAACTTGTCATACAGACAATTCTTGATTCAAACAAGCATAACAATATTTCATATCACTAGTGGAAAAAACTCTATTCGTATCGGGCAAAATCATACATTTCGGACGCATTTTAGGCGTTACGTTTATGGGTGTCACAAATACAGATGTTATTTGTATCGGGCTACTGTTCGTTAAAAATAACAAGCTATTTGTATCGGGTTTTATTTTGACCGTTACAAAAACCATGTTGGAAAGGTAGGACATGCAGTTATTTGTAACGGTATAGTTTAATATGCTGAAAAGGTTCTGGAGAATCTTCGGGGTTAGGTATTGTTCCCCCCTACCCTTTCCTTTCAGTAAATCTGTTAACCTGTAAGGCTCGGTATGTTCTATTTGATATAGGTAGGACTAGCTGAAGTTACTTACAAATACAGATGTTATTTGTATCGGGCTACTGTTCGTTAAAAATAACAAGCTATTTGTATCGGGTTTTATTTTGACCGTTTCAAAAACCATGTTCGAAAGGTAGGACATGCAGTTATTTGTAACGGTATAGTTTAATATGCCCGATACATTTGACTTAAATTGTAACTGAAAATTACTTTTGCCTGGTACATATAGTGACTTTGTTTGTAATGTTTGAACTACAACCCGATACAAATAAGTTTTTTTTTGTAACTTTGAAATTTGTGGCCTAATACAAATACATATACAATTTGTTTTTTTAAAAAAGCTGATATGTTGCTAATAATCTACATGCTAATCCTGCATGCTTCCTAATGCTGCTGGTGCACCAACAAAACCTGCACACAAAAAAAAGGCTACAACCATGCTCTGCTCTACTGCATGCACACCACCACCACTACCACCATGACCAACAACCACACTAGCTACCGCCATAATACATACATGCGTTAAACAATGAACATTCGATTTGTGGTGACTTGTATTGAATTATATAACCGCTAAAAAAGGTCCAAAAGTCTGTTTGTCAAATGCATATACATAACCCTTCCAACTAGCTTGAGTTCTAAACTTCTAACTTCATCGTACCCCATGTTCATCCTAAACTAAATACCACTTAATGTTTCCAAAACTTTGTACAAGTCATAGCGAGGTGAAAACAGTGTGCATGAAGATATTCTTGCGAAAATGTATAAGATATTGAGGTGGCAAGTCTTCTTCACAAATCGGGCACCCTTGCTCACTCCTCACTTTAAACCCAGATAGATTTCCATAAGCAGGGAAATCATTTACGGTACAAAATAGCATTGCACGAAGAGTGAAATTAGACTTTGTATACGCATCATACATTGGGACACCAACATCCCACAAGCACTTCAAGTCATCAATCAAGGGCGCTAAGTACACATCAATGTCATTACCAAGTTGCTAAGGACCCGGTATGAGGAGTGATAACATGATGTATTTTCGCTTCATGCATAGCCACGGAGGCAAGTTATAAATGGTCAACAAAACCGGCCACATACTGTGTTTGCTACTCAAATTACCGTAAGGGTTCATGCCATCAGTACTAACTCTAAGTCTTAAATTCCTTCCTTCTCGCCCAAGTTCAGAGAAATCTTTATCAATCTTCTTCCATTGCTTCCCGTCAGCCGGATGTCTAATTAGCCCATCTTTCTTCCTTTCCTCCGAATGCCACACCAAGTTTTTAGCATCCTTCTTTATAGAAAAAAGTCTCCTGAATCTAGGAATTATTGGAAGATACCATAGAACTTTAGTCGATGGCCACTTTTTGCAATCTGCGCTTTTCCCCTCACGCTAGTGCCGTGATTCTCCACAGATATGGCATGCATGCAGGTTTTCATATTCCTTGCGATAAAGGACACAATCGTTAGGGCATGCATCTATCTTCTCATACTAAACCTAAAGGATTCATCAATTTATCAGCATAATAGTTGGACTTTGGGATGTCATTCCCATCGGGAAACATGTAAGTCAAGGTTTCCAACAACCAAGTGAAACTTTCATTGGTCCACCCACTCTTGGATTTTATGTTACACAATGTCAAGGTGGCCGATAACTTCGAGTACTTAGTGCAACCAAGGTATAAAGGTGTCTCAGCAGCCTTCGACACATCATCAAGAAGAGGAGGTTGGTCATTAGTGTGGTCACCCATAACATCCATCATGTCATCCATTCGATCATGTTCAACTTCATTGTCACCATCATTGTAGCCATCATCATCCATTTGCAATGAATGTTGATCCCTCATTTGTTGGTCATTGTTATCCCTTGAGGGTAGTGATTCCCCGTGATAATGCCACACTTCATAATTAGCAGTAAACCCACGACAGATTAGATGATCCTTTATTTTCACGATATTCGCCCACCTCTTGACATTACCACAATCTCGACAAGGGCAATAAATTGTTTCGTGCTTTTTCATTCTTTTATATTCTAAGGCAACATTACAAAAATCATCTACCCCATCTCGGTAGGCATTTTCACGTCGATCACCATACATCCAATTTCGATTCATTTGTAAAAACATAATGATGATGAATGTTAGTACACTCTTCGACAAATTGTTATATTTCAAGAGACAAGGACATTGACATACAAGCCCAAAATTTCTATACACACTCACTCATTAACAATAATGCCACCCCTTGTACAACTAAGTTTGTTGCTTCCGCTCACACGCAATGAACCTCATTGATTTCATTTAAACATTTTAGTGTTTGTTGGTCAAAATTTCCATACACACTCATGCAAAATTGGTATACACACTCACTAAAAATTCTAACTTTCCCCTTCTTATTATATAACTTTCCTCTTCTTATTATATTTCCAAGTACGCAAAAAACTTTTACACTAATGGTTTCAAAAGAGAAGGCATATACTTTAACATTCTTATATAATTCATACTTATAAAGCACACTAAATGAAATAGATTTCTACAATTCCACAACAGGTGAAGGAAAGGAAAGGAATAATAGAACAAACATCAACAAGTCATAATTCATAATGCAACAAGTCAACAACTAAACAGAACAGAAAGTGGAAGAGTTTGAAAGTGGAAGAGTTTGGGGGAATGGGAATGGGAAAAAACACAAATCAAACAACATCAATGGGAATGAATGATGTTGATTCCCATTACCATTGATAATTCCCCCAAACCAGCAATAACAATGACAATAATAAAAGCAAATAGTTTTCATGAAACATGAAGCATTCATCAGCTTTGTCATTTATAAGTTGAAAGAAATATTTATAAATTAGAAGCACGTTAAAGGACATAAGAGGAATAAAAGCTCAGGGCATTCAGAAGGAACCAGATTAGGGATGTTAGAACAAACAAAGGGACTAGTTTTATAAACAAAATTAATTAACACTTTTAACAGTTAGAAGAGAGGAAAGACAATGATCCAAGGCTCACAGTATAAATTAAGGGTACTGGAAACAAAAAAGTATCAGAAATTGAGGTTGTTTATTATCCTCTACTTCGGTGTTGGAAAAGACGTGTCCTAGGAGCTAAGGTGCAAGGCGCACATGTGTATGAGCCTTTTCTAGTCTAGGCGAAACGACTTCAATGAGACACACAAAGGCGCACCTAGGGGCACTTCAGTTCTTCTCAGATTGTCATAAGGATTATTTCCACCTTTTCATAAGTGTACCTCACTTCAATAGGTGCCGCAAGACACACCTTAGGGACATAGAAATCTAAACGCCTTGGTGCACCTTGAGCCTTTTTATACATTGACCTAGTTTGTTTAATAGTAGGAGTGCTTACTCAGTTGAGCCACTTAAATGCTTACAGGATTGAATCAGAATTCTCTGGGTGAGATCAATTATATCATCTCCACTTAGAAGAAAGTCTTCCTCTAATTTCGAGTACTTAGCAAAATAAACTAGTAGACTATCCAGCATCACCCTTAAACCTATCCTTAAAACCTTATTTCCTTCTACCTTTTTAATATAATTGTGATATATTTCTTTCATGAAGAATAAAACTGTTATTTCACGTACACAAAGACTTACTTTTGTTCACTATTATTAGTTGAGCTACAAGCATCGATACACACCCTCTTCTTCGATCTCGTGTATTTATAAACATCATCATACCATCTACCTGTTTGCAGAAATAGTGCTGCCATTAGTCAGGACTCAGGACAGAACATAACCCACAACAGGTGAAGCAAAGGAAAGGAATAATAGAACAGACAGAAACAAGTCATAATTCATAATGCAACAAGTCCAAAACTAAATAGAACAACTCATTTGAGTAAGTGAAGCTTGTGAACTATATATAGAATATTTGATGGTGTGTTTTAAGCCAAATTGAACTTGATCAAATCGGATTAGAATTGATTGCATTTGATAAATCGGAGAATATGGTTGGAGCTTTTTATTTTGATTGACATTTACTAATTAATGATATGATTACTGTGCACTGAAAATTAAAAAAATGAAAATAAAGTGAAGAGGTGGTGGTTGTTTCACTCAACATATCTTGTGTTCTACATTCGGGATACTTTTTCTTACAATGGAGAATACTTAACTGCAATGTTTGTGACTTGAAATATACTCTGTAGGAATTACAAAAAAAATTGATAAATTACAAAAAAAAAAGAAAAAACATACAACAAAATTACATGAAAATTACTCAAATTCATAACTACAGCAACAAAAAATCAATGCACCAAAATTCAGGAAAAATAAATACAACAAAATTACATGATAATTACTCAAATTCAGAACTAAAGCAACAAAAAATCAATTCATGAAATTCAGAAAAAAAAATAACAATACAACAAAATTACTCAAATTACTCAGATTTAGTACTAAAGCAACAAAAAAGCAATTCAAGAAATTCAGAAAAAAAAATACATGAAATAAGTCGTTCTATACTTCTACTTCACATTATAAATTGATTAACAAGTTCACTTCAACCGACACACAAATTCAACTTCATCAAAGTTCACCCTCTTTCTTTGCCCACCCTAGAAGCAAATCTAATCACAAAATACCCTTCATTATCATCATGTTTTAACACAAGAGGCTTAGCCACAAAGTTCCATTGAAGTGTAATGAACTTAGAAAGCTATTTTATCATTCCATGTTTTTGAAGCTCCTTTTTATTGCTTTCCCCCGTTTATCGAGTGGAACTCCCCGAAATACAGCCCAATTCAGATTTATTGGAAAAGAAACAAAGAAATCGATTCATCATCCCAGTTCAATCGAGTCAAGAATGGGCGTACCCCCGTTTATCGAGTGGAACTCCCCGAAATGCAGCCCAATTCTGATTTATTGCCTTGCCATGTGCGTCGTTGAATTCTACTTCTTCTCGAGGGGTATTTTTTTAATTTTAATTATGAATTTCAATTTCAAAATCAGCTTAACAGATTACATCTTCAATTAAAAAAAAAAAAAAAGAACTTTAATTTTTAAAATAAACAAAAAAAAAGGAAAAAAAATGCAGTAGAAGATAAATTACCCAAAAATTGTGAGAAGGTGACCCACTAGGTGCAGGCGGTGGAGTTTGCGACAATGTAAGGGTTGTGATGGCTGTGAAATTCGGAGAAGGTGGTTTGAAAGGAAGGTGGTGGTTTTTTAAGGTGGAACGAATACAGGGGAGAACAAATTGGGGAGAACATATTGGAAGTAGTGGAAGAATGAGTTTGGAGAAGGTGGTATTTTAGAGAAGACAAATTGGAAGTAGTGGAAGAACGAATTGGGTCGTATTTGGAGTAGTAGTTTTAAAGATATAGTGGGAAAGAGAAGGTAGTGGGAGTGGTGTTCTATCTGAATTATGCGTACTGTTTAATTAGGGTTTTAAATAGATTCAAAAAGTAACGGTCTTTTTAAGATAGTGCTACAGATGTATTTTTTGTAGTAACGGGCTTTAATACAATCGATACAAATAGTATATGGTGTTGGAAATACTTCATTAATCGTAACGGGTAAAAAGTTTTATAGTTACAAAAAATCTTATTTGTAACGTTCCAAAATAAAGCCCGTTACACATTGTAGAATAGTGGTTAAAATAACTTAGTTTGTGTAACGCCTTACCAATCCGACCGTTACAAATATAATATTTGTAACTACATCTACCAATGCCTGGTACAAATAGGGCATTACTTTTAGAAAATTTTCACTAGTGTATAATCAAGGATCATCCAAGCATGAATTCTAATTCTTGTGTTTGTCTTTACTACTTACATACCTTGTAAAATAATGGTGCTCCGTCAAAACCTCTAGAAGTGGACTAGTTAAAAGTCTCCTACATAAGGAAAAACCGAAACTAAATTAAAACCTTGTTGCACTACAAGAAAACGAGCAAATAGCGACGGATATTTGCGACGGAATTTAATTCCGTCGCAAAACTCGATATTTGCGACGGAATTAGGTCCGTCGCAAATTTGCGACGGAATTCCCCTTTCTTGCGACGGAAATATCCGTCGCAAAAAAAGGACAAACCATATTAAAAAAGCACCCTAATTTTGCGACGGAATTGTTTTTTTGCGACGGAATAATCCCTCGCAAATTTGCGACGGAATTAATTCCGTCGCAAAATCCCTCGCAAAAGTTCGACAAAAATGAAGTAAATTTTGTCGCAAAAAAAATTAAACTACCACACACCAAATTCAGTCATTATGCAGTCCAATAACCCTTTGTTCTTCTCCTTCTTCGCAAATTAGACAAGCACTGCTTCTCCAAATTACACCCGCCGTTCTTCTCCTCTCATTAAACGCTTCTTCTCGATTTAGGGTTTTCAATCGTTTTTGATTATTTTTCCTATCAATCGTTTTTTCAAACGTTTTTGATTTTCGAACTTAAATTTTCGATATAGGGTACTGAATTAGGTAATTGAATTCTTACTCAAACCCACGTTTCGTTACCTCAATACGTTTCTTCCCTCGTTGTTTTGGATCATCTGCTACTGAATTAGGTAATTGAATTCTTACTTATTCTTTATCTTAATTACCCATGTTCTTGTTTTAGTATTTGAATCTGTTTTTCAAGTTTGCACACCAACTGTTTGTGAAATTGCTTCTATGACAAAAAGTTTGAATTTTGACAAGCTTAGCTTTTGCTGATTTGATTTTCTGATTTTTGGGGTGTGATTAGTTTCATTTATACTGATTTAGAAAGTGAAAAAGGTGGTAACTTTGAGCTTAATTGTATCTGAAATATGGTTTAAATTTGTTGGAACTTTCATTATTTTGGTGGGTGTTTTATGAAATTATAATTAGTTATATCATATCATCATATGTATTGAATTGTGTTGTGAGCTTGTGAAATTGGGTAATTTTTTCTGATTTTTGGGGTGTGTTAAAATAAAAGGTCTTTGAGCAAAATTGTATCTGAATTTTGGTAAATTATTTGTAGCTTCCATTATTTTGGTGTTTACTTTATGAAATAATTGTAATTGTATCATGAATTGTATCATGAATTGTGAAATTTGGTTGTGATGATCCAAATTATGTGTGGCTTTAGATGCATTGGTTGAATTTTGATTATTGAATGGAAGATAGGTTAGTTGGTGAAGTGGTAAAGCCTTTAATATGAAGTTGTGCAAACTGATTGCATCACTAGCTTTTGTGGCTGCTTAGGGATTAAACAAAGTAAAGAAGTCGAATGTTGTTGTTTTGGTTTGCTTTGATTCATGTTATCTTGGATTCAGGGGTATGTTGGAAATAAATCGGCTGTATTTCCGCTTCAACTTCTTGGATATGATGTTGATCCGATTAATTCTGTACAGTTTTCAAATCATACAGGTAAGCTGGATTTATGCCATTAAATTCATCTTTCTATCATAAATTTTGATACTAATGTGCTGCTACTAATTAGTACTTTGGCTGTGGATCATGTAGGATATCCAACATTTAAAGGCCAGGTTTTGAATGGGAAAGAACTATGGGACTTAATAGAAGGTTTAGAAGCAAATGGTCTGCTGTTCTACACTCACTTGTTGACAGGTAAAGTATGAGTTACACTTCATTCAAAATACTTAAATCAAGAACTAGTATAGATGTTCACGTAATTGAAAGTACTTGAGTGATACTCAAACAAAACCTGTTGTATTGTGTTTCTTGTTTCCGATTTTGAAATTGTTTACTATAGTTAGATTACCTAGTTATACTAAAGGATAAACCAATGTTGCTAAGTAGCATTGGAATGGTGAGCCACTCGTTTTTGTAAAGAACAAACAAATCGGCACAGATGCAATCTTTGAGACTATAATTAGCTTGAACTTGCTGTCCACAGTCCACTAATGCTAAGTTGATCATCAATATCCTACTTTATGTTCTCCTCTGGCCTGAAGTGGGGATGTATGCCTGTATGCATATGAGTCCTAAGAAAATACTTCTTTGTGTCCCGCTTACTTATGACATTTCCAAGAGTTAAGTTCCGAGTCACTTTTTGCAGAGCTTGAAAATTAAAGCTGCTTTATTTACTTTTGCAGGATACATTGGGTCAGTCTCATTTTTGAATACTGTATTGGAAGTTGTTGCCAAACTGTGATCTGTGAATCCTGGACTTTTATATGGTAGGATTTTATTCATTTTCTGACCTCAGTTTCATAATAATTATGTTAGCTGGACCGAAACCCTCCTTTGCTGTTAACAAAAACCAAAAAATATTGCATATAAGGCAAATGCTTGTCCAATAATACTATAAATTTTTGGGCAGTAGTATCTTTTTGAACTGGTAAATTTGGATTATAGTTTTCTTCCTTAGTGACATAATATATCATCAATGTCTTTCCCTACCTTTTCTTGTTTATAATCTTAATTAATATTTTGTCTGTATGTTCGTGGCTCTTTGTTGGCTAGGTTGTCCCTGTTGCATCAATGTTGACACCCAACCATTTTGAAGCTGAATTGCTCACTGGTTTGAGGTATCATCCCTTCCCTGTTGCTTTTAAGTTGTCTGATGGAATACTTTGTCTATATATGCAATTAGAAATCAAGTTCTGGCTTCTCGAGCTCTGTGTTTTTCTGCTTTGAAACCTGTATATGTTGACAGGGTTGAATCAGAACAAGATGGCAGAGAAGCTTGTAACAAACTTCATGCTGCTGGACCAGACAAGGTTTTGTATTTTCTACTTTCCTGAATGATATACTTTGCATTCAAGATATTTCAAATGTTTTTGGCTGATATAAAACCTCGGTGCTAGTGTTGGCAACATATGGTTGCAATACTTGTCTATATAAAACCTCGGTGCTAGTTTTATTTTGTTTGTTTGATGTATAGTTTTTGGAGCTGTTTTATGAGCTACCTTAATATAGTATTTGTTATAATAATTTTAATTTTTGGTTATTAGTATTATTCCTGCATTACAATTGTGATTTTATTTTTTTTTCTTTTCAAAAATAGCTATTAGTATCGTTTTTTAAAAACAAACGATACTAATAGCTATTTTTTATATTTAAAAAACCACTATTAGTATCGTTTTTTAAAAACAAACGATACTAATAGATATTTTTTTATATTTAAAAAACCACTATTAGTATCGTTTTTGTAAAAAAACGATACTTATAGACTGTCTATTTGTATCGTTTTACAAGAACGATACAAATAGGTCATAAAAAACGATACTAATAAACTGTTTTTCTACTAGTTTTCAGTTGCAAATTTGGGAATTTTCCGTCGCAAATTTGCGAGGGAATCTTCCGTCGCAAACTTCAATAGTTCCGTCGCAACTTTTTTGCGACGGAAATTCCGTCGCAAATTAAGAAATTTGCGACAAAAAATTTAGCGACGGACGTTTTGCGACGGAATGTGCTAAGTTTGCGACGGAATTTGTCCGTCGCAAACTAGCTGTTATCTTGTAGTGTTGACTACGTTCTACAACAACTTCAAACTAACATGTATATTGGAAACTTGTCCAAAACATTCCTTATATGGTGGCTATTCAATTCCATACTTCACTTTAATTTTTAATTGTATGATTACTAAATTTATCGTGACTTATTTATGCTGTATAAAGTCTTAATATAAATTTTATGCCACTTTAGAAGAGTGGACAGCAATGTAAAATTACCAAAAGTCATTGAAAAACTTCAAAAACAACATAAATCAATCATACAATGTATTACTTAATTTATATGATGAATTCATGCTAATTACATACTTTAAAAGCCTAATTATTTACTTTATAAATTCTGGATAGCATGTTAAACATGCTTAAAATCGCTTTTAAACTTCATAAAACATACTAAAAATCATATTCATATGTGATCATACTAGCATAATATGAACACTTAAACCTTACTTTAACTTGTTTTTATAATAAATTCATATATATTTATTAACTTTAAAGTCATGAAAAACTCATAAAACATCATAAATTCATGGAAAAATTCTTCTACAGTCAACTAACATAATTATGAAACCAATCTATGCTTTAAAACAATTTTTCATAAGCCAAAACATGTTCATAATATTTATTCAATTGAATTTCATGATTATAAAATTTGGACAACAATTTATTTTATTTTCAAAGCCTTTGAAAATCAATCTAAACTCCATGAAATCATCATAAATTCATACAACATTAATTCATGGTCATAACATTGAAGTTTAGGTCATACATGCTCATAAAAATCATAACTTTCATAGTTTATAAACCCTAATCTAAATTTTCATGAACAACAGATTAATTTATGCCTTAAAACACATCATAACTTTATTAAAACATGATTAAAACTTATAAACGCATGATTAAACATAAATATGAACATAAAAAAAGAAAGAAGGATAAATTATGTTTTTTAAGTTCCGAAATTGAAAATACCAAGACAAGGGGAGGAGTGCGAGGTGGCCAGCGGTGGCGCGAGGGGGCTCCGGTGGGGTCCGGCGAGGCACGGATCCAAGAACAATAGACCCTTTTTTTCGAAAACCGAACTGCAGTTTTTTTTTTCTTTCTTTTGAAAAATCCTATCCCTTTTTTTTCTTGTCCCAATTTTTCTCTCTAAATTTTTGAATCCTAATGACTAGTATGATGGATGAAATCTGAAAATTTGTGGGGTATTTATAGGCCCCAAAATAGGATATGGAAAAGCCCATACTTATCCTAACAAGTGGAAATTACATTTAGGCCCTTGCCTCAAAATAAATTAGGAAACTCTTGAAAGTTCTATTTTTAGAAGCCTTTTAAAATATTTTTAAAAACATAAAATATTATTTATGCACACAAATAATTATTTTTTACATATTTTATTATTACTAATTTCTTTTCATTTACTATTCCTATTGAACATAATTTTTCAATAAAAATATTAAAATTATACGAATAAAATACAAAAATACTTTCTTAAAATACATGAAAATGTTGGGTATTACACAAAGCGCACTGTGGACCCGGGGCTTTTATGATTGGCCACGTGGCCAATTTATGGACATTGAATGTCTTTAGTTTGTTGCATTGTTTTAGTATGTTTGGCTTAGGGAGTGAGTCTAGAAGCTCAAAACCCAAGTAGAGAAGTCACTACTGTGCTCTTTTCAGGAGCTCACAAAACCCCATTAGGTCTAGCTCGAAGGCGAAATGACTGCCAAGGATATGAAGGTCTCATATCTCTGTATTCGGGGACGAGGGTAAGGACAAAGTAGGTCACAATGTTCCCCTACGTATAATGGCCTCTACTTGTTTTCATATGTAGTTTCATAGTCATAATATTGAATTACATCATACGTATTCCCGGTTAATCAAAAAACACATAGATATATTACTAGGCGAGTTTAGTTAATGCACACATTATTTTCCAATGAAACATGCATGGGTGATCAGTTTAGAATTAACCAATTTTAATCTTTACTTTAGTTAATGTAATACCCCATATTTTCACGCATATTAAGGAGTTATTTTCGTATTTATACGTATGTTTTTAATATTTTTATTGAGGAATTAAATTCAATAAGAATATTAAACAAAGGAAATTTAAATAAATTTTAATTATAATAATTATTTTATGGTTATAAATAATTTTTTATGTTTTATTAAATATTTTGTAAAGTTTCTAAAGATAGAATTTCCTAATTTGTTTTAAAACAAGGGCTTAAAAGTAATTTCAAACATTAAGGGTATCTATTTAATTACACCAATTCCTCCTTTGGGGCCTATAAATACCCCTTAAAACCCCAAATTTTCATATTTAAATTGCAACTTAGTGATTTAGGATTCCAAAAATTTTGAGAGAGAAAGAAGAAGAGAAAAAATTTCGAAAAATAAAGGAAATCGGAAATTTCTGAAAAACAAGAAAATAAAAACTTCTTCGCATCCCCTTCCTCCATCGCCCTCCTCCCCATCGGCCTCCCCTCCGCCGCCCGCCACCCTCGCCGACCACCACTCCTCTTCCTCCCATTTTTGGTAAAATTCGAAACTCTTATAAAAAAAAAATTTCTTCTTGTCTTTTTGATTCAATCTTGCAAATTCATGTTTATATTTATAACTAATAAGGTTTCTATAGTTTTAATCATGTTTTTGTAAAGTTATGAATTAGTTTGAAGCATGAATTTATTTGTTGATCATGAAATTTTAAATTACGGTTTATAAAATTATGAAATTCTAGATTTTATGGTTTTTAATGACTTGAACTTCAATATTGTTGTTGTTGGGTGAATATGATGATTTCATGAAGTTTAGATTAATTTTTAAGGGTTTTTAAGTTAAATTATATTGTTGTCAAAATTTCGCAATCATGAACAACAATAGAATAAATATTATGAACATGTTTTGTTTTATGAAATATTATTCTAAAGCATAGATTTGATTCATGATGATGTTAGTAGATTGTAAAAGAGTTTTATTATGTATTCATGATGGTTTTATGAGTTTTTAATGAATTTTAGATGAATGAATAAAGCTGTAAATTTTTATGAACACATATTATGCCTAACAAAAATAGTAACATGTAACATAGTAAGTTATAATTGCTTTTAATGCATCTAAGTATTGTATATTTGATCTTAGGACATGCCTATAGTATTTTATGATCAAAATACGATGTTTAGAAAGATTTAAGACTGTTTTTAAGGAAGTTTACAAAGCTGCCATTTTTGGAAAATTACCAAAAATCAAGTATTTTGCAATAGAAAAATTAAAATAAATATGGAATTGAATAGAGACCATATATGGAATGTTTTGGACAAGTTTCCAATGTAGAAAGTTAGTTTATAATTGTTGTAGAATTTAGTCAATAAGGTTTTAATTTAGTTTCGGTTTTCTCTATGTAGGAAACTTCGATCTAGTTGACTCTTAGAAGTTGTGGTGAATCACCATTACAACACAAGGTACGTAAGTACTAAAGACAGGCATAGAATTAAAACTCATGCTTGGTTGATCTTATATGATATGTTCCTGATGCTTGACTTGCTTGTGATTTGACAAGTTTATGAAAGAATTAGAAGCATGATTTCATATTGTTTTGACATTCCACATTTATAGTTATTTAAATTCTTCAAGATTGAATTGGAATATTATAATTAGTTTAAAATTGGCCAATACCTTATTGAAGAAGAAAGGAAGTTATTTAAGTTGGTTAGTTACTTGATCGACAAGAAAAGTAGTTTGTGAATTTTTATTCACATGTCTAATAGAAATCAATGAGAATATATTTTTATACATTTTGCCACTCACTGTTTAATGTGTGGTGATAAGTGTATTTTATTCATGTATTTTACCCCCTTTCTAGTTTATTTTGACTCTAACCCTTGTTCTTCGGACCTATTTTTGGCTAACATTTGGTTGCATAGAGTTGTTTGTGCTTGTTAGTGACTTTTTGCAAGATTTCAGTGTTTTTACATTGACTTTGAGGCAATCATATGGGTTACAACTACCTACTAGAAGCCAATGGGTTAGAATTGAAGTTTCAAGGAGCTATGATGGAGCTTGAAGTAGCTAGAAGACGAGGTGATATGATTTAGGCGAAGAGAGCATTTCGCCCAGGCAGTCAAACGGATTTCGCCCGAGCGGTCGGGTGGAATTCAGTTAGCATTTTCAAGCAGATGGGGACGAAAACATTGATCGCGCCCGATCGGGCGGATTTTGCCCGGTCAGTCGGGCGGTTTGCATAGAAGGCCTATTTCACTAGTCTCGGCCGCCCGATCGGGCGGCATTCGCCTGGTTAGTCGGGCGGTTTGTCCGGAGCCTGTTTTCTCCCTTTTTAGCTCGGGCCTTGTACTTTTTAGATAAATAGCTATTGTTTTAGGCCATTCACACTACATTAGACTAGACATTATTTTTCTCCTAAGGTTTTTTCATTCAGTTTCTCTCTAGAAATTACTTTTGTTAAAACTTAATGATTCATTCAATATAATCCCAATTTCAGGTTCTACGTTATTTCTTTTCTTGTTTTGATTAGTTTTATTACGTTTCTTAGTTATAGTTGTTAGCATTACATTATTTCTAGATCTTGTTTTTGCCCTAGTTTATGTTTTTGACTTATTTTTTTTCATGTTAATTAGTTTGATCGCTTTAGTCATGTTTTTAGTTTTAGTTCTTATTGTTATTTTGCTTCTTATGATTTTAATCATGCATGAGTATTTCCCTTTCATGGATTAGGGGATCTATGGATCGTTTCTGATGTGTTGTTCTATGATTAATTAGTATAATTGTTGGTGTTACTGAATTCCCATTGTCAGGTTTTATTGCGTTCAATTAAATTGTGGCCAGGTTTGATTGATAGTTTGATATATTGTTGAAATCGATGCCGAGAGGTAAGTTTACCACAATTAGATTACAGGGACAATAGGCAAAACGAGTATAAGTGAGAGAGAGCCATTAGAGGAGTTTTGAAGGAGACTAGATTTGAGAGAATTAGTGTACCTTAGTTCATGGAGTCAACAGTTTGCTAGTTAATCGGTGTTCAATTCATTAGTTGATCTGTAGTGAACCGAAGTCCTAGGTTGTTTTATATATTTCTCTTGTGTTTAATTTCCTTTCTAGTAGTCATTAGTTTATTAGTCAATCCCAAATCCAAAGGCCCCTTACGGTAGAACAGCTTTTTAGAGTTAGTAGGATTGCGTGCTTCCTTGTGGATTCGATCCCTACTACCCTATCTACATTAGTTAGAGTTGTAGGCTATTTTTGATAAGTATACAACTGTCCCTACCATATTTTGAAGCCGTTGCCGTGGAGGCAATTGTTTAATTTCTACTAATCGGGTTATTTTGTCCTATTTTTGTTTTTGTTTTAAATTTTGTCTCAAGGAACCTACAATTCTTTGAGACAATTCTTACATATATATGTAGTTTCAATTTGTGTGCAGGTACTAGGTTTGCATGCTGGTTCAGATTGATCCTGAACCAGAACGGTCAGAAGCTTAGTACTACAGCTCCTCCACCATCACCTGTAGCTGCAATGGCTGCGCTTTTGGGATGTACTAAGCCTCTGCGATTACTGCAGTCCATTCGGTCACAGTTCCCAATCATGTCACAGTTCAGTAGAGCAGGTGTGTGCCTTCCAAGAATAGCAATAATGTGCCGAACCCACAGCAAACTATACCACCTCAGCAGGTTTACCAGCAGATGCAGCGATTTGTACCACCACACCCACCAGGTTTCAGCAGGCCACCATTGCCAGCACCACTAGCTTAACCTAGTGGTGAAATTTCAGAGTTGAAGAATATGATGTTGCAGATGCAGAAGAATGTTGAGGTAATGCAGGCTCACAATAAGCAACTAGAAACCGAGCTAGCTCAAATTGGACAATCCACAGCTCAGCGGCAGCAGGGTCAACTACCTCCTCAACTAAATCCACCAGCTTATAGAGAAAATTGCAACTCCATTACTACCAGAAGAGGGACCTACTATGATGGTCCTAAGATGCCCACTGATGATGCTGATTCAGAGATAGGAGTGCAGACTGGCAAGACCAACAATGTGGTGATTGAGGAGATTGCAGAGCCTACACATTCTAAGGAGAAAGATGCCACGGAGAAGAGAGTCCCGATAGCTGGCAAGCCATTTGATACATTGACATGTCTCAAGGTGCCACTACCCTTCCCGCATTATGTAGGTCAAAGTAAGAATGATAATCATTTCCGTAAGTTTCTCGATATTGTTAAAAATTTGCAGGTTACTATGCCTTTTACTGTCTTGGTTACGCAAGTACCTACATATACTAAATTTTTGAAAGACATATTGAGCAAGAAGCGGGAACCGAGTTCAGTAGAGACTGTTTCTTTAACTGGAGAATGTAGTGCTATTTTGTAGAATAAGTCCCTACCTAAACTCAAGGATCCCGGAAGTTTTGCAGAATGAGATGAAACCTCTTCCCTCTAATTTGAAATATGCATTTCTAGATGAAAAAGAGCTATATCATGTTACTGTCAATGCTTCATGATGTAGAAAGAGTTCCTGGTAGGGTCTCTTCAACTGAATACGTGGAGAGGGAACTAGAGGGCTACACTTCGGACGGACAGGTGTTGGTTTGTTCACTTCCTGACGGCACAAACCTTGATTCCTGAAAAACAAGGGAATAAAATCCTCGTAAGATTTTTTCCCCCTCCGATGCTTAAGTAAGTATTTGTATGAGGATTAAGGCAAATTAACAATAATTGACAATTTGGTAATCTAGAGAGGGAAACTAGTGAGCGAAATTCTCCTAGTGTGATGTAAGAATGAATGACGATTGAATTGAATGTTGAATGCCCCCCAAAATGATGATTTTGAGGGGTATTTATAGCCTTTAGATTTGGAGGCCAACAAATAGGACGATGACATTTGTCATCGTCTAATTGGTTGATACTTGATCAAGCCTCATGGGCTTTTACATTCAAGTCTCAAGGCCCAAATTTCTCCTTTATCCTACTTTGTAGCCTCGAATAGGATTGCGACACGTGGCAGAGGTTTCTCTTCTTTTAAGTATTTGTTGTGGACATGTGGCCCAATCTTACAACGACACGTGGCCGTGTGGAGCCCACCTTGGTGGTCCAGTCATTGCCAAGTGGCAGTGCCACCTGGACTTTTAGTGGACACGTGGCCCAGTATTATGCTGACATGTGGTATGATTTGGCATGCCACATCATTTGCCCCTCAGTTGGGTGTTTGGATCCATAATCCATGCCCCGACTGACGTCTCTTTCTCTTTCGGAAGTTATTGTGTAACCCTCCTTAGCATTTATTAATGCCGCAACCACCCTTTTTGATTTTTTGGGGGGAAATTCAAATTTGAAGGGGGAATTTACTTTTATGCCCTTTCAAATTTCTATATATATAGGATGATTAAAAATGATTGTAAAACAATCATTTTCAATCATTATATTTCACTTTCTCTCTTTAAAAGTTCCCAAGATTTCTCTCAAACTCCCAAGAAACTTTAGAGGCGATTTCCGGCAAGTTGGTGCGGCGGTTTCCGGTGTGAACAGTAGATCCTAGTTTTCTTCTCTTTTTCAGGTATTTACTTGAATTCTTTTTCTTTCTTGTTTTTCCTTTACTTCTTTGTCTTTATTTTCCAATGGCTTCTTCATCCTCTTCTTCCCCAAATAATAATGAGAACTCTATTAAATTACTTCCTTCTCCTCGTACTACTTCTTCTGTTGGAATTCAATCTTTTGTTGTTTCTAATCACTTACTGTCTGGGTCTTTCCTACTTCCTTCTCTTCCTGTGCAGGAAGTTGCAATGGCAAGAGTTAAGCAAACTGCCTATAAAGACACTGCTACTTTTAGAGTTCCAGCATCTGAAGTTTCAGATGTGAATCCTCTTGATCAGCAAGATCCTACTCCCCAAGTTGAGGGAAGAGAGGATGCTGAAACTGCACAGGAATCTCCTGAGGAGGAAGTAAGGGAGGTTCCTACTAGAGAGAGAGAGAGAGGCTTCTGAGGCTACCACTTCTAAGCCTAAGAAGAAGAGAGGTGCCTATCCTAGTTCTGATGATGCAGTCATCTCCGATGAATATGTAGATGGTGTAAATAAGGATAAACTGAGTAGTGACTTGATTTTTAATAATAAGTATTTTGAGATGATCATCCCTAACAAGGGGGATACCATTTTGGATGCCCCGGAAGACTGCTTCTCTGTTTATACTGAAGTTATTGACCTAGGACTTAGGTTTCCCACTTCCTTATTAATTTTTAATCTCTTCAAAAAATATGACATTGGCCTATGTCAACTTACTCCCAATTCTTGGGTTCACATAACGTCTTATGTGACTTCTTGTGGCCTTAGAGGAGTGAAAGCTTCTTCTAAGGTCTTCCTTCATCTTCACCATCTCTCAAAGGCCTCCCACTGCAAACGTGGGTGGTTATATCTGAAAAACAGTGAGGGGTTCCTCACTTGTGTAGAAAAAGCCAACAAGGTTCCCAACTAGAGGAACCATTTTGTGTTTTTGAAGTCCCATGACAAAAAATTGGTAGAAGTGTTGAAATAATGGAATCCTTTTCCAAAGTGCCTAGGAAGATCCTTTGAGCTTCCTAGATTGAGTGATAATGAACAAAAAAACTTAGAATACTTCAGATCTACCACAGTGGAGATCAAGAAACAATCTCTGACAGTTCCCTACAACTGGATCCCCTTTAGCGAGTTCTTCTTAGAACGCAACTTCCTTGTTGCTGCTGGTGTAATTTATGGGGATGAGTATAACCAGGGTAATTTTTGCTTTATTATTTAATACTGAACCTCTGTTCCCTTTCTCCTCTTATCTAACCTAGTGTCTTTTCTTTTTGCAGAAGAAGCTCTTGCTGACCTTCCTCCATTCAAAAAATGAAGTATGAATCAAAAAGAGTTCTGGAAGCAAGTTTCTCAAAAGCTGGGGGAGGATACTTCCTCAAAGAAGGCGAAGACTCTGGTATTTTACATTTCTGCAGAACTAAGACTTGCTTTTTTAGTTTTATATTATTATTATTTCTTTTTTTTTTTAATTATCAATCATATGGGCATAGACTTCCACACTTAGAGTCTTCCCACTTTGCCGGCTTGAACGCAAGCAGGCACTAAATGGGGAAGTTAGGTATTTAAACACTTCCTCTTAGTTATGTTATTAGGGACTTCCCTACTTAGTGACTTCCCACTTTGCCGACTTGAACGCAGGTGGGCACTAAGTAGGGAAGCTGTATAATACTTAGAAGTCTTCCCTCTCCTTAGGAAGTTTAAAACTTTACTTAGGAAGTATGTGTAGACTTCCTTTTATAGGGAGTTCCTCCCTTGTAAAAAGCTAGAGTATTTAAGACTTCCCCTTAGGAAGTTTTAGGATCATACTTCCCCTTAGGAAGTATATTTAGACTTCCCTTCATAGGAAGCCTCTTCCCCTTAGGAAGTTAGAACGACGTTACAGTTCCCCTCTTTGTGTCCATGTGCGTTCAACTCGGCAAAGCGGGAAATCTTTGACTTCCTTGTTTGCCGGGTTGAACGTAGAACGACACAAGGAGGGGAAGTCCTTTTACTTCCCCTTAGGATGTCTTTAAGATCATACTTCCCCTTAGGAAGTATGTTTAGACTTCCTTTCATAGGAAGTTAGAATTTTTTAGACTTCCCCTTAGGAAGCTTTTAAGATCATACTTCCCCTTAGGAAGTATGTTTAGACTTCCTTCCATAGGAAGTTAGAATTATTTAGACTTCCCTCCTTTGTGTCCATGTGCGTACAACTCGGCAAAGTGGAAAGTCTTTGACTTCCTTGTTTGCCGGGTTAAACGTACAATGGCATAAGGAGGGGAAGTCCCTTTTACTTCCGCTTAGGAAGCTTTTAAGATCATACTTCCACTTAGGAAGTATGTTTAGACTTCCTTCGATAGGAAGTTAGAATTTTTTAGACTTCCCTCCTTTGGGTCCATGTGCGTTCAACTCGGCAAAGTGGGAAGTCTTTGACTTCCTTGTTTGCCGGGTTGAACGTACAATGGAATAAGGAGGGGAAGTCCCTTTTACTTCCCTTTAGGAAGCTTTTAAGATCATACTTCCCCTTAGGAAGTATGTTTAGACTTTCTTTCATAGGAAGTCTCTTCCCTTAGGAAGTTTAAATAACTTTAGAGTTCCCCCCTTCGTGTCCATGTGCGTTCAACTCGGCAAAGTGGGAAGTCTTTGACTTCCTTATTTGCCGGGTTGAACGCAAAATGGCACTAAAGGGGGAAGTCTTTTTACTTCCCCTTAGGAAGCTTTAGTTTCCTTCTTCCCCTTAGAAAGTGTTAGTTTACCAATTCCCCTTAGGAAAATTAAATATGACACTTCCTATTAGGATGTATCAATTCATTACTTCCCCTTAGGAAGTTTTAATTTAGCACTTCCATTTAGCAAGTATTAATTCATTACTTCCCCTTAGGAAGATTTAATATGACACTTCCCCTTAGGAAGTATTAATTCAACTTCCCTCTTTTGTGTCATTCTACGTTCAACTCGGCAAACTAGGAAGCTTAGGCTTTGGAAGTTGCAAGTTGAACCTGGCTACGCATAAGAGAGGAAGTATTGTTTAATATCTCCTTCTAGGAAGTTGTAAGCAATGGCTTCCCCACTTTGTGTCAATGTACGTTCAAGTCGGCAAACTAGGATGTACACAAAATGGGAAGTTATTGGTTTTGCTCTGAAAGTTGTTCATCTTAGTAGGATCTGTTGAATATTCCTTTATACTCATCTAACACTGTTATTTTTCAGGAGACAAGCAAGCCTTCTGGGAGGAAGCCAAAACCCTCCCATAAGAGGAAGAAGGAGGAAGTACCAGAAGCACAGGGTACAAGCTCAAAGAAGAGCAAAAGAAAAGGTGGTTCATCCAAAGCTGCTGCTACTCCAATTGAGTTACCGAGTCAAGTCCCCACACATCCTCCCTTTCTGGGAAGAGTGCCTTTGTGATTGGGGAGAGTGATTTCGTGATAGGGGTGAGGAATAGAACTCCTCCGGCTGAACAAGATAACCCCTTCGAGAGTGACAATGGGTTGGTTGATCCTTTGACTGCCTTAACCATTCTCCAGAAGGAAAGCATTTCTGCCACTCCCCTCAACACAATGCCTGCTTCCCAATCAGTTGGCGCTTCTGAACCTCCTTCTTCTCCTCCTGATGAGGACCCTATTATTGGTCTCTCCAAATATGTTGAGAGAAACATCCCCGAAAAAAGTGTTAAGGCACAAGCTAGAGCTTATNACAGGCTAGAGCTTCTGGGGGTAAGTTTAGTCATAGATTCTGTCAAACTATACGCTCATCTTCAGATACCATTAACTCTCCCAGGAACCCTAATGCCATAGTTTTACCGGTTCCCATAACAGATGAGGCTGAATCCCCAAACTTCCTTGATGACGAGGAGGATCTCCCTTCAACCAGCAAAAAATTTGACTCCAACTACAAAAGGGGTTTGATTAGGGAGATCTTAAGCTGTGGAGAACTTGAGTACAAATAGTCGCTCAAGGGATCTGTCAGAGGCCATCTTCTTCCCATCTTCAATAACCTCGCTGAGGTATGCTTCCAATAACTGTTTTCTTTTTTATTCTCTTCCCATTATTATTATTTTATCAACTAACTCTTTGTTTCACTTCTCTTGCAGTCTATGTTCCGTCTGGAACACTTAGCCAAACTCTATGGCTCCATGAAGGCTGAAAACAAAAAATGCATGGCGTTCTATGACAAAGCTGCTACCTATGTATGACAAAGCTGCTACCTATGTATTGGCTCCATGAAGGGAGTGAAGATGAAGAAGAGGACAGTTTTGAGAAGGAGAAGCAAGAAGAAGAAGAGAAGAGCAAAGAAGCTTCAAAAGTTCATAATGACAAACATCATGGCTGATGCTCTTCTTCAAAATTTTAATGATTGTGTTTAATTTTCTTTGAACAATTAGAATTTCTTTGAATAATATTAGTATGATTGGAACAGTAATTTGAATAGGAACACTTTTAAAGTGTTTCTTGTAATATTTGATTTTAAATTTCTTTTAATGCGATCTTTGTCCTAACACTTTAAATCTTGAAGCTTGATTTCTTTACACAAGTATATGAACTCTTGGTTCATCTTCTCAAGGTTCCCCAGGCCATGGGATCTTACATCACAGGTTTAAAAAATATGAACTCTTAGTTCACCTTCTCAAGGTTCCCCATGAAATCTTAGGAACTTTAATTATGTTTTCCCTTAGGCACTATTAGTAAGGTTCCCCATGGGACCTTAGGAACATTAATTATGTTAAGGTTTCCCATGGGATCTTAGGAACTTTAATTATGTTTTCCCTTAGGAAGTTCATAACTAACCCACCAATGGGAACTCTTATTGTTCCCTATGGAGAACACTTGCTCATTTCTGATAGGCTTGTAGGGTTCTCTTTCCCCCAAATTAAGCTTCAAGTTAACTAGGATCAACCTTTTGCTGAGATCCCTAAGTTTACTAGAAGTCCTAGTATTGATTGCCCTTAAACTTAAGGAATCGAAGCAGGTATTATAACTTTTTAATCCTAATGCCCTTAGCATTTTCAAGGACTTTTAGTCACATTTTTAAGACTCTTGGTCTAATTGTAAGACCCTTAGTCCTACTTTTAAGACACTTGGTCTAATTGTAAGACCCTTAGTCCCACTTTTAAGACACTTGGTCTAATTGTAAGACCCTTAGTCCCACTTCCTTTGTCTTAAGTCTCTTCTTGCTTAAGTAACAAAGTATGACTTTGGGATCTTGCCCTAGTCTTGTCCTAATGGGAAGTCATCAGATTCACCAGGGCTCTAGGGTCTTACCCTAGCCTTGCTTAATAAGCAAAATAAAATGTAATGAGCTAAATTATCACACATGCAGAAATAGAGTTTTCATTAATTATGGCTCGTAGCCAATTTTAATACAAATGTAAACTCTAGTTTCTCTAAAAAAAGATCAACTTCGACCTTATTTATATGGTCGTAGCCTATTCATCTGATTCCGTAAATCAGGATTACATGTAATACCTCTTTAAATTATTAGCATTCCAAGTTCGTGGCAGTTCATAACCATCCAAACTATTGAGTCGATAAGTACCATCTCGAACAATTTCCACAATCTCGTAGGGACCTTCCCAATTCAGAGTCAACTAGCCTTGCTCATTCGTCCTTCCTATGGCTTCCATTTTCCTCAAAACTAGATCTCCAAGCTTCATGGGCCTATTCTTAACCCTTTTATTATGTTCTCTAGCCATCCGAAGCTTGTACAATTGCTGTCTAAGCAAGGCATTACCTTTCACCTCAGGTAAGGTATCAAGAGCAGCTTTTATCAATTCCCAATTCGCATCTTCATTATACAGCATCACTCTGAGAGTAGGTTCACAAATTTCGATTGGAAGAACAACTTCAGCTCCGTGCACCAACATGAAGGGAGTTTCTCCAGTCGAGTTCTTGACGGTGGTCCTTATCGACCATAAGACATTGTATGATTCCTCGACCCATAATCCTTTAGCCTTCTCAAGCTTCTTCCTCAGTTCATCACCGATTATCTTATTGAAAGCTTCAACTTGTCCAATGGCCTGAGGATAGCCTACGGAAGCAAAGTGAGCAGAGATGCCCTGGTCTTCTAACCATTTTCTCAATTGCGGTGTCTCGAACTGCGGACCGTTATCAAACACAATAGATTGCGGAACTCCAAATCGTGTGATGAGGTTCTTCCATATAAACCACTGTACATCCGAGTGTTTGATATTCTTCATCGGCTCTGCCTCCACCCATTTTGTGAAGTAGTCCACAGCTACCAACACATACTTTCTTTGCCCCGAGGCCTGAGGGTATGGACCAAGGATGTCCATGCCCCACTTGGCAAAAGGAAGTGGACTGATGATTGGGCTTGAAACATTAGCTGGTTGGTGGTGCAAATTTCCATACAACTGACATTTCTTACACTTCTTGATGTAATTCATAGCATCTTGCCTCAGTGACGGCCAGTATTACCGTGTGCGAAGTGCCTTTTCAGCTAAGGCTCGTCCCCCTATATGACACCCACAACACCCCTCATGAATGTCTTCCAAAACTTCTTTACCTTGCTCGGGGGTGATGCACTTCAATAGTGGATGAGTGAACGATTTCTTGTATAATTGCCCTTGCCATAGCACAAACCACGCATCTCTTGCCTTGACATACTTAGCTTGTCATGCATCGGCTGGCAAAGTTCCATTTGTTTTATAAGCGATAATTTCATCCATCCAGGTACTTCCCCTGCTAATGAAGTTTACATCACTTTCCTTGTCAATACTCTTATATTCCTTAACTTCCCAAAAAACAGTTCGGGGTGAGTGTCCTATAGCAGAACTAGCTAACTTTGACAGGGCGTCAGCCTGATTGTTCTCGGATCGGGTAACTTGCATTAAATCAAAACTTTCGAGATCTTTAACTTCTTCTTGTAACATTTGCAAATACTTGCTCATGCCCTCATCGCGGGCTTCATAGTCTCCCAAGTATTGACTCACAATCAGTTATGAATCAGACATAACTTCTATCTTCCTAGCACCAGCAGCTTTACACATCTTAATTCCTGCAATTAAGGCCTCATACTCAGCTTCATTATTCAAAGTTTGAAATTTGAACCTCATTGCATACTCGTACAAATCTCCTTCAGGAGACTTGCATATGATTCCCGCTCCACACTCATTTTGGGTGGATGATCCATCAACATGTAGTGTCCAGTAGTCAATACTTGGCTTCTCAATCTGTGGCCTGGTCATTTCAACAATGAAGTCGGCAAACGCGTGTCCCTTAATAGCTTTCCTAGGCTCATACAAAATCTCAAATGAACCCAACTCGATAGCCCACATAAGCATCCTACCAGAAGACTCTTTAGTTAGGCATGACTTAAGCGGCTGATCCGTGTAAACAATGATTTGGTGGGACAAGAAGTAGGGCCTCAGTTTTCTGCTTGCTAAAAACAATGCTAATCCAAACTTCTCAATCGTAGCATATCTCAGTTCGGCTTTCTGGAGAATATGGCTGACAAAATAAACCGGATGTTGAACTCCGTCCCCCTCCACCAACAAGACAGCTGAGAGTGCATATTCTGATATAGTAAGGTACCTATACAAAATTTCTTATTCCTTGGGGCTTACCAACTTGGGAAGAGAATGGAGATGATCCTTTAATTTAATAAAGGCTTCCTCAGCTGATTGAGTCCATTCAAATTTGTTGCCTTTCTTCTTGATCGTATCAAAGAAGAAGTGGCACTTATCTCCTGCCCTTGACAGGCGCCTTCCCAAGGCTGCTAAGCACCCAGTTAACTTCTGCACTTCTTTAACACTTCGGGGAGAAGTCATATCCAACACGGCCATGACCTTTTCTGGATTGAATTTAATCCCCCTTTCATTAACAAGAAACCCCAGGAACTTGCCTGATGTGACACCAAAAACACACTTCTTCGGATTCAACCTCATATTATATTTCCTCAGAGTTTCAAAAGTTTCCTTTAAATCAACTACATGATCCTTGGCTTCCTTGCTTTTGACGATCATGTCATCAATGTATGCTTCCATATTCCTTCCTAATCGTTGCTTGAATACTTCATTAACTAGTCTCTGGAAGGTAGCTGGAGCATTCTTCAAACCGAAGGGCATTCTTGTATAACAGTACAGGCATGTTTCCGTAACAAAAGCTATTTTTTCATGATCTTCCTCCCATAGAGGAATTTGATGCAAGTCAGAATAGGCGTCTATAAAACTCAACAAGGCATGTGCAATCCTTAGGGCACGCCTTATTGGCATCCTTAGGGCAAAGGAAAGCTATCCTTAGGGCACGCCTTATTTAAGTCTGTGTAATCCACGCACAATCGCATTGTTCCATTAGGTTTTGGCACCAATACAACATTTGCCACCCAATCAGGATATTGGCGTGGACGAATGAATCCTGCTTCCAATAGCTTTTTTACCTCATCATCTGCAGCTTTGTTACGGACTTCACCAAGATTTCTTTTCTTTTGCCTGACAGGCTTTACTTCAGGCTTAACATTGAGCTTATGAATAGCCACTTCCGGATCAATCCCCGGCATTTCTTCAACCTCAAATGCAAAAACATCTTTGTATTGTCTAAGTAAGGCTCTTATCTCTGCCCCAACATGTTCGTCAGGTGCTTGTCCAATCTTGACTGTTCTATCAGGCTTCATCTCATCCGACACAAAACCTTCGTGCTCACCTCCAGGTTGAGGTCTTGGGGCATGATTCAAACTATGAACAGCCATAACTTGGTCCTTGGGAGCTTCCTCTACTTTCCTTTTCTTACTTGGTTTGCCACTTTCACTTGACCAGGCTTCCGCTTTTAATGTGGTAACATAACACTCTCTTGCCAGTTGCTGGTCTCCATGAATTGTTCCCACAGTACCATTGTTACACTCATACTTCATGAGCATGAGGTGGGTAACAATAACTGCCTTGATAGCATTAAGTGTTGGCCTTCCAAGAATCACATTGTATGCCTGTAGTTCTTTCACTACAAGGAACTTGACGAACATGTTTCGAGCATAGTCTTTATCTCCGACTCGAACTGGCAAAGTCACCGTTCCCAAGGGATTGATAATTCCTCCTCCAAACACAATGATAGGATGGTGGATTGGTTCTAACTTTGATGAATCATACTTCAACTTCCTCAAACAACTGTAACTGATTATATCAGACGAACTTCCCGTGTCAACAAGTATTCTCTTTACTTTCATATTTGCCACTTTTAGCTCTATTACCAGGGGATCATCATGAGGTGTTTGAACTTTGCCCCGGTCCCTGTCACTGATCAGTACTTCCGGAAATTTATTTTTAGCATCTTCCCGAGTTTCAAGTGATGATTCCTGAACTAGGCGTCGCACATATTCCTTACTTCCATTCATAGTAGAACCTCCAGCAGCAAAGCCCCCAGAGATTACATAGACAACATCTTCCGTCTCATAGCCCTCCTTTGTCACCTCATTTTTATAATCTGACTTCTGCTTGGCACTCTTGTCAGAGGACTTGATTAAATGTTGACTAATCTTCCCTTTAACAGCAAGAGCTTCAAGGGTTCTCCGAAGATTGAAGCAACCATTGGTATGATGCCCCACATCTTTGTGAAAGTAGCAGTATTTACTTGAATCTCGATCTTCTATTGCACTTCTCAATGGAGGTGGATCATCAATGTCAATTTTTCCTCGGATCTCCTTAAAGACTGAATGGAGATCCTTTGTCTATGGAGGTGGATCATCAATGTCAATTTTCCTCGGATCAATGTCAAGTTCACCTCTCGGCACATTATTCGCCTTTCTCTTCCTGTTTTGATCATTTGATTTGTTTGATGAGCCAGCCATCCAAGTAGCATGTCTCTTCTGATCTTTGTTTTTTGATCCGTGATCATTCTTCTTGTCCTTGCGGGTGGAAGCACATAGATCCTGAGCATGGATGAAGCATCCAGCCTCCTCCAGAATCCCCTTCAAGGTTTTACAATTCCTTCTGACCACATCAAACTTAAAGGTTCCATCACGCAGCCCTCTGAAGAAGCTATCAAAGGTAACTCCTTCAGAGAGGTTAGGTATCTGCAATAATTCGAGATTGAACCTTTGGACGTAACTTCTTAATGATTCCTTCTCACCTTGCACAATCTTGGCTAAGTGCATACTCGTCTTCTTCTCACGTTTGTTAGCCATGAAATGATGTACAAAGGTTATACTCAACTCATGGAAACTGTTGATGGATTGGTTAGGTAAACTATTAAACCACTTCTGAGCTATTCCCTTAAGTGTTGCTGGGAAATAGCGGCACCAAGTTGCGTCATCCAAACCTTGAAAATACATCAAGTGTTTGTATGTTGCCAAATGTTCTTCTGGATCAGTTGTTCCATCAAAAGCCTCTACATTAGGCATCTTAAACTTAACTGGGCGAGGAGCCATCATGATTGATGCAGCAAATGGGGTTGTCCAATTCATAGACATAGAACCCGCTTTATCCCCGATGATCCCCATAGGATCATTAGGTACCTGCTTGGCCATAAAAAGCTCCTCGGGTCTCACCCTGTTTTCCCAGTATTGGATCATTTTCTCTCTCCTAGCTTGATCTGCTTTCTCAGCTTTCTTCTTCTCAATCTTGTATCTCAAATTCTTTTCATCATCATGCTTATCTGATTCAAGAGTGAATGGATGTGAATCAGACATCTCTCTGGTTGCAGTTGGACCCGACGAGTCAGAGCGACTCTGTTCACGCTGGGCTCGTTTGGAGTTAAAATATTCTCTTGCATCTCTGCTAGATGCCCTCCTTTCATTGATAACTTCTCTAGCATCCTTACTCGAAGTTCTCTTAGCCTCAAGATACTCTCTAGCATCATGAGCTAATGACTTTTTGAATTCAATGAATTCTCTAGCATCGGATCTTGTCCTGCTTACTTCAGTTTGTCCTTTTGCCACCTCCCGTTTTGGTTTATACTTAGGAGTGACGGGATACTTTCTGAGTGCACCCCAATGAGCTTTCAATGGAGTTCTTTCCTTCTTGATTTTTTCAACTTTCTCTTGGAAAGTTAGTCTTCCTTCACCTTGATCTTCTTGACACAACTTCCCTTTAAGCTTTCTCTGGCGAGGATCACCCTCCTCATGAGTTCTCTTGGAGGAATGCTCCCGTAGAGCATCCGTAAAGGACTCTTTGCGACCTTCCAAGATACTCTTGAGTTGACCCATAGTCACGGGTTGATCCTCTGTTGCTTTCCCCTTTGGAGAGCCAGTTCCTTGTCCGGTTTCATAGTTCCCGGATTGATCAAGGTATCGAGTCTCATCCTCGGTTGGAAATGAACCACTAGTCATCCTCAGGTGCCCTCCCCTCAGACGGCGCCAAATGATGTAGAAAGATTTCTTGGTAGGGTCTCTTCAACTGAATACGTGGAGAGGGAACTAGAGGGCTACACTTCGGACGGACAGGTGTTGGCTTCTTCACTCCCTGACGGCACGAACCTTGATTCCTGCAAAACAAGGGAATAAAATCCTCGTAGGATTTTTTCCTCCTCTGATGCTTAAGTATGTATTTGTATGAGGATTAAGGCAAATTAACAATAATTGACAATTTAGTAATCTAGAGAGGGAAACTAGTGAGAGAAATTCTCGTAGTGTGATGTAAGAATGAATGAAGATTGAATTGAATGTTGAATGCCCCCCAAAATGATGATTTTGAGGGGTATTTACAGCCTTTAGGTTTGGAGGCCAACAAATAGGACGATGACATTTGTCATTGTCTAATTGGTTGACACTTGATCAAGCCTCATGGGCTTTTACATTCAAGTCTCAAGGCCCAAATTCCTCCTTTTATCCTACTTTGTAGCCTCGAATAGGATTGCGACACGTGGCAGAAGTTTCTCTTCTTTTAAGTATTAGTTGTGGACACGTGGCCCAATCTTACAAAGACACGTGGCCGTGTGGAGCCCACCTTGGTGGTCCAGTCATTGCCAAGTGGCAGTGCCACCTGGACTTTTAGTGGACACGTGGCCTAGTATTATGCTGACACGTGGTATGATTTGGCGTGCCACATCACTCCACTTACTGATAGTCAACTTGAAAAATTGTTATCTGTGCTTAAATGTCATAAGAAGGCTATTGGTTACACTATTGATGATTTAACTGGTATTAGTCTTGATTTTTGCATGCATTGTTTTATTTTAGAGGACGTTCATACAGGGTCAACGTCGTTTGAATCTTAACATGCAGGAAGTTGTTAAGAACGAGGTCATTAAGTTACTTGATGCTGGTATCATTTATACAATTCCTAATTCTAAGTGGGTCAGTCCAGTTCAGGTAGTACCTAAGAAAGGTGGGACCACTGTTGTGCGTAATGACAAAAATAAATTGATCCCCACTAGAGTTTTAACAGGTTGGCGTATGTGTATCGATTACAGGAAATTGAATGCTGCTACTAATAAGGATCACTTTATACTCCCCTTCATTGATCCAATGTTAGAAAGACTAGCTAGGCATAAGTATTTATGTTTTTTAGATGTCTATTCGGGATTCTTTCAAATCCCTATTCGTCCATGTGATAGAGAGAAAACTACTTTTAGATGTCCTGATGGTACCTTTCCATATCGTAGAATGCCCTTTGGTTGATGTAATGCCCCTGCTACCTTTCAACGTTGTGTGGTGAGTATATTTTCTGAATATATTGAATCAGTTATGGAAGTTTTCACGGATGATTTTAGTGTCCATGGAACTTCATTTGGTGCTTGTTTACAAAATCTAACAAAAGTGCTTATAAGATGTGAAGAGGTGAATTTAGTGCTGAATTGGGAAAAATGCCATTTTATGGTCACTGAAGGTATTGTGCTTGGACATTTAATCTCCGAACAAGGTATTGAGGTCGATAAAGCAAAGATTAAGGTAATAGACCAACTTCCCCCTCCTGTGAATTTCAAAGGGGTAAGAAGCTTTTTGGGTCATGTAGGATTTATCGTAGGTTTATTAAAGATTTTTCTAAAATTGCGAAACCACTAATCCAATTGCTTTTGAAGGATGCAGATTTTGATTTTACTGATAAGTGTGTTGAGTCTTTTAACAGTATTAACCAGGCACTTATTTTTGCACCTATTATCCAGTCTCCTGATTGGGACCTTTCGTTCGAGATCATGTGTGGTGCCAGTGACTATGCAGTTGGAGCCGTTTTGGGTCAAAGGAAGGAAATGGTTCTCCATGAAAGCTATTATGCCAGCACGACACTTGATCCTGGTCAAGTGAATTATGCCACTACTGAGAAGGAATTGTTAACCGTCATATATGCTCTGGACAAGTTCAGATCATACTTATTGGGCTCGAAAGTGATTGTTCACACAAACCATACTGCTTTGAAGTACCTCCAAGCCAAGGAGGAAGCAAAGCCAATGTTGATCAGATGGATTCTATTGTTGTAGGAGTTTGATCTCGAGATTCGTGATAAGAATGGAGCGGAAAATATGGTAGCTGATCATCTTTCAAGAATTCGATTTGATGATGTAGAACTCGTGCCTATTGATGATTCCTTCCTCGATGATCACTTACTTTCTGTTGCAGTTAAATCACCATGGTTTGGTGATTTTGCTAAATAATTGTAGGTGGTGTCTTGCCTCCTAATCGCTCATCACAGCAAAAGAAGCGATTCCTTCACCATGTCAGACGGTATTTTTGGGATGACCCGAATTGGTTTCGAGAATGTGCTGATTGTCTATATCGTCAATGTGTTCCTTAATTACTGGAAGTTTTATGGGATTCTGAGCCACTGCCATTCATCACCTTATTGTGGACATACAGGCCCTCCAAAGACGGTGTTTAAGGTATTGCAGTCTAGTTTCTATTGGCCCACTTTACTGAAGGATGCTAGAGATTTTTTCATATCTTGTGATTCATGCCAACGAACAGGTAATATCTCCAAACGGCATGAAATGCCTCAAATAGGTATCTTAGAAGTTGAAAATTTTGATGTTTGGGATAATGATTATATGGGTCCCTTTCCTTCTTCAAATGGGTAAACGTTACATATTAGTTGTTGTGGATTATGTTTCTAAGTGGGTGAAAGCAATTGGTACCCCCCATTGTGATTCTAACGCTGTTTTGAGACTGCTTAAGCAGATCATCTTTCCTAGGTTTGGAGTCCCTAGAGCTATCATCAGTGATGGGGGAACACATCTACCACAGAAAAGGATTGGCATACCATCCATAAACCAGTGGTCAAGTGGAGGTATCGAATCGAGAAATCAAAGCTATCCTAGAGAAGATAGTTGCAAAATCAAGGAAAGATTAGAGTACCAAGCTTCATGATGCACTATAGGCATACAGAACGACTTTCAAGACACCTATCGGTACATCTCCATATCGATTAGTGTATGGGAAGGCGTGCCATTTACCGGTTGAGTTAGAATACAAGGCTTACTGGGCAGTAAAGGAGCTTAATATGGATGATAAGCTTGCAGGTGAGAAGTTATTACTTTAGTTGAATGTGCAAGATGAGTTTCGATTGGGAGCCTATGATAGTGCTAAAATTTACAAGGAGAAGACTAAGAAATGGCACAATAAGCGAATCATATGAAAGGAGTTTCAAGTGGGTGACAAGGTCTTGTTGTTCAACTCTAGATTGAGGCTTTTTCCAGGAAAGTTGAGGTCTAGGTGGACCGGCCCATTTATGGTGATCATGGTGAGTAATTATGGATTCGTGGGGGTTCAGAATAATAAAGGAGAATGATTCAAGGCTAATGGACACCGCCTCAAGCACTACTATGAATGTGATGTTGTTGGCTTGGTTGAGGAAATCACTTTCCGAAACCCACACCCCCTATGAGCTATGAGGTAATATGGTCAAGCTAATAACCTTAAAGAAGCATTTTGCGGGAGGCAACCCGTAGGTAGTTTAGCTTAGTTTAGTTCTTTCATTAGTAGTTCAAACCTCAATCGATTGTTTTCATTGACATTAAGTTTGAGTGAGACTCACAGTTAATATGTGGTAATGGTAGTTTAGTTTAATTAAAGGACACACATAAGATTACTTTTAAAATCACTTTAAATTGAAGATAATTAATATGGTTTGTGTGATTGTATGCATGCTTATATGTGTTGATGTGTGAGTCATAACATTGTTAAACCGGTTAATCACGTAAAGTGAAAAAGGATTCGCACCAAAACTCTTGGAACATATATACCTTGAGTATGAAAAATGGAGGGGAGTCGTATGGAACATTGATCTATGATTTCTAACTGGAGTACAAGATGTTGTACTCTTTTACATTTTCAATGCGCTGGAATTCCGTCACTTTATGTGACATAGGTAATACCTTCTTGGAGTTGCTCCCAAGTTGGTGCGCAATAGGGCGATTTTAAAGGAAAGGAAACACGTTCAATGCAAAATGCAAAGTTTAAATATAATAATTAATTTTTTTAAGTTGAGTATGCACATAGGTGATGAGTTGTCAATGGTAAGATGTATGTATGCTTTTATTTTATTTCATTTTAGTTTGTTCGAGTTGTAGAGTCTTTAGTAGCTATGTACTCAGCTTTGCTGACTGTTTGTTTTGTGTGCATGGCTTTGTCTTGGACTTGGTCCCACGATGACCCACTAGTTGGCAAGCAGTTTTCTAGAATAAGAAAAGCTAAAGGTATAACTAGGCATAAGTCATTCATGCTGGGATGGAGTGAGAGTGCTTGCACTTTAGTCTTTGTAGTTTCTTAATTAATTGCTTAGATTTAGTTAACTATTGTTGGATGTTGTTTTATTTTCGAAGTTTAAGGATTTAGTTTTGAAGGACACTTAATATGGTTCCGAATTGAAGTGTAATAAAGTTTTGAGTTGATTTTTCTTTTGGTTGTTGGTATGATTTTTGTTTGAGATTATTTTTTAGGTTTAAGTGTTTAAATTGGTTTGGTTTTCACATGTTTATCTTTTTTCTTTGAGTCCTAGGAAGTTGTTAGGATTTAGTCCTTGCTTAATCTATAAATGGCCTTGAGATTTCTTTGTAACAACATAGATTGTGTTGGTGAAATAAAAATCAACATATTATTGTGCTTTTTTCCTATTATTTTCGTTCAAAAACAATTAAACATATATCTTGTGAATTGGTGCATTTGCTTTACATTCACGTGAGAACAAAAGTGATTTTGAGGGTGCTTTGGCTTTAATCAAGCAAAGTTTGTTCGAAAATTCCCTAGTCCAAACTCTTGGTGATTCTTTATAGAGTGGAAACTAGATTATCTTGTTGTGAGTGGCGATTTCCTATCAATATTCACATCAACTTTTGGTGCTTTCATTAAGAGATCTATAAAAATCAAGTGTTCTTAATGCTAGTAAACTTTAAATAAAAATGGAAGGTGGTGATGAAGTTCCTGCAGAGTTCACTAAAGGACTTTCATTGCAACAAACAAAGGAAGTGAAGATGTAATACGAGATTGATGAATTGAAGGCTCGTTTGGATGAGGTGTTGAAAGTGGTTGCCTCTATCGGTAGCACGCCACATAAAGGCAAGGCTAAAAAGCAGGAATTATTTGATTCAGAGGAGGAAAGCGTGAATGTTAGGAGGGTGAGGAAGCCAAAAATCACAAAAGAAAGTTCAAGCAGTGAAAGTGAAGATGAGCTTAGATCAAGGCACAGAAAGAAGGTGAAAAATAAAGATGATGATCGAAATCTTAAGCTTGAAATCCCTTAATTTGAAGGTAGCATGGATCCAAATAAGTTTTTGGAGTGGATGCAAATAGTAGAAAGGATTTTCACTATAAGGAGTATGATGATCACAAATCCTATAAAGTCGTTGAATTGAAGCTCACCTCTTATGCAAGTATATGGCTTCAAGGTCTACAAAAGAAACGAAAGAAGGATGGAAAATCTAAGATTGTCTCTTGGACCAAACCTTAAAAGACAGATGAGGAAACTATTTGTGCCTCAAGATTTCGAGCAAGATAACTTCATTAAGATGCATTCTTTGAGGCAAAATCGAAAAACTATAAAAGAATACATGGTGGAGTTCGAAAGTCTTGTGATGGTTTGTGATTTGGAGGAAGAGGAGGATCACAAGGCGGCACCTTGTGGAGGGTGTTGTGGAAGTCCATAGCACGTGGTAAAAAAGCGGGGCGAAAAAGTGGCGGGTCCCGTGAAGGCCCCTCATGGGGCCTGAAACAAAGGCTATTATTCACTTATTTTTGGGGTTCCGGGGTCCCGAAAATAAAATCTCGGAAATCGACCAGGCTGCCTGTAAGGTAAAAATAGGAACCATGACCAAAGTATTCGGGGTGAAAAGCTCATATGAGGGATTATTACAAGTTTTTAAGACGGTCCCATATGAGGTTGTTTTTCCCCTCTCTACAAGAGGCCATAAGAGGGATCATATGAGATCCTTAGGGGCCGAAACTGATCATGGGGGGTGCCGTGGAGGTCCATAGTACGTGGTAAAAAAAAGGGGTGAAAAAGTGATTGTTCCGTGACGACCCTGCCGAGGGCCTAAAACAAAGGCTATTATTCACTATTTTTTGGGGTTCAGGGGTCCCGGGAAAAAAAATCCCAAAAATCGACCGGGGTGCCCGTAAGGTAAATATAGGAATCCAGACCAAAGGATTCGGGGTGAAAAGGTCATATGAGGGACAATAACAAGGGCTTAAGATGGTCCCATATGAGGCTTTTTTCCGCTCTCTACAAGAGGCCATAAGAGGGATCATATGACGACTTTAGGGGCCGAAATTGATCGTGGGGAGTGCTGTTGTGGTCCATAGCACGTGGTAAAAAAATGAGGGTAAAAAGTGACGGGGCTCAGGACAGCCCTGCCGGAGGCCTAAAACAAAGGCTATTATGCACTGTATTTTTGGGTTAATTATGGGTTCCCGGGAAAAAATGCCCAAATTTTTTCTAGGTGCCCGTCTATGAAGCACGGGTACCTTTGGGAACTTGGCGAATCCGTACTGGGGTCGTTTCGGGGACGGGAACGCCTGAAAAACGTCCTAGGGTCGGCACCAATTGGACGGGGACGGGTATACTACTTTGGGGACGTTTCGGGATCGGAATCATTTGGGCGAGAATGGGTGTGCTACTTTGGGGACGTTTCGGGGTCGGCTTAGATATAAAATAGAAGTCCCCAGCCTTTTTAAGACAAAAGTCCAAATGCAAATAAGAGCCCATGGCCCAACATTATTAAAATACCACTCAAAACCAAAGTCTAGGGTTTATTGTTTGACAAACTAATTCACCGACCTTCTTACTCAGCTACTCCTCTAGTCCTCTTCAATTCTCCATCTCTTTCATTCCTTTTACTTCACTGGATTTTTTATTTCTCTTGTCTCTTTTAATTCTCTCTAATTGTTCACTCAACATTTATCTCTTTTAATCTGACTTCTTCCGTCAACATTCATTATTTGCTTTTCTTTTCACTCGACATTCATCAAATCATCAAATAAAATGTGTCAGACGACAGCGACTTGGACTGAATTCTAGGTGAAGTTTGAACGAACGACGGCGAGTTTGAGGGAGACCACGACGACCACGAATTGACTAATGATAATGTTGTACTTTAACATTTTATAAATTAACTATTATGTTACTGTTAAATTAAAATATTAAAGACTATTGTATTTTAAATTATTTTGTGATTTTTTAATTGCCGATTCCTTGCCGTCCCCGTTTTTAGAAATTTTGATTTTGCCGTTTTTCATCCCCGTCCCCGTTTTTGAAACCGTGCAACCTAGGTGCCCTTATGGTCATTATATGACCCTAGACCAAGAGATTTGGGTTGAAAATGCCTTACGAGGGATGAGAACAAGGTTTTAGACGGTTCTCGGGAGATCTGCTTTTCCCATATGGGAAAGAGCCCATAAGAGGGATCATTAGAGGTCTTTGAGGGCCGAAAACGATCGTGGGGATTTCTTTGATGGTCCACAGAACGTGGTAAAAAAACAGGGAGAAAATAAGACGGGGCCCGGGACAACCCCTCTAGAGGCCTCAAACCAAATTAAAGGTTATTATGCACTATTTTTTGAGGTTTCGGGGTCCCGGGAAAAAAACTACCAAAAATTTTCGGGGTGCCCTTATGGGCAAAATATGATCCCAAACCACGCGATACGTGGTGAAAAGCCCCTAGGACGACATGTGAACGCGAAAAATTGTTTTCACGCTCTTTCAGAAAAAACAACCGATGTGGAAGAGGGATGGTCATAGGAGGGGAATCCTATGGACAGAGTGAACATAACAATTCTTTAGACTAAGGAATATATCTAGGATAAGAAAAATAATATTAAAAAAATAATATCTAGGATAAACAAATTTATTAAAAAAATTATGTTAAATTGGCAATTATTCATTGTTTCATAGAAATATTGAGTGATTCATGTATTTATTCATTCTTAGGACTGGAGGAAATCAAATAAAATACAAGACTGGGTTAAGGCGCAACTCATGAACATAGCATATTTTACGACTATTCATTAGTAGGTTTGGAGAAAAAATCTGGCCCACCCATTGAAGTTCCTCTTGAGGAAGTTGTAACGTATAGGTGATCATGTGTTGGCCGGGCGTAGACTGCAAAAACATAGGGTCCTTGGCAGGCTTCTCGGTTCTTTTTCATTTCAAGCCCACAAAAATAATTTACATTGGTTTTAATTAGGCCGCAAAATCCTCCGACATAATTTATTAAGCCTGCTCAGGTAATGCTGCTTTTTCATTTAATTTTCCATTGATAGTTACAAAGTTGATAAAGACGCTTACCCTATGCATATTCTAATTCGGCCGGTTTTCGATTTATCTTCCCCTCCCCCCTGGAGAGTAAATAATCGAGAAAAGCATATATATGGTTTCCCTAGGGTAAATATTTGAGTAAAACATATATATGTGGACTCTAGCTAAGGTCTTTCTGGCAGGAATGTCGTTAAGTTTATCATAATAAAATAAGGATGCGGTTGAAAATCCAATCCTCTTAAAACCAATAAACGAACATTCTAAATGCCATGTTTTAATCATGCATGAAAACCAATCGTCATCATAACCAATAAGCCATGAAAATCGACCCCCCTCAAAAGCAGTCACTAATGAAAAGCAACACTATTCGGCGTAGAAGGAGCAAATTGGCAGAAATTCCATTTTTCACTCTAGGGGGGTTTTTTTTGGCAATTTTAAGTGGACAAATCTAGTTTTGACTTCTAGAGTCCAACCATTCAAAAATCTAGCAACGTTTTGATGATCTGTTTCTTCAAAATCACATGATAATGTAAGACATTCAAATTCCTTAATGTACTCTTGAACACACATCTTATATTGTTGCAATGAAGTAAGACGAATGTACAGCTCTTGTTCATATTCTTTTGGTACAAACTTGTCTAAGATCTTTTATTTTAATTTCTTTCATGAATTGATTTTAGTTTTACCGTTTTTCTTCCTTTAATTATGTTTGCCTTCAAACCACTTATATGAATGCTTAGTTAATTTCGTGATAGCAATCCTATAACTAGCAGTATCATCTAAATTTTTGTACTCAAAGTAATAGTTCATATGTCTTATCCATTCATGGATTTTCTGTACATCATATTCTCCATCATATATATTCAGGAATTTCTTGCAATTTTAGATGATCAATGAATCCTTTTGGCATTGTGATGATCAGAGTTATGATGCTTATGATGAAGTCTTCATCATACTCTTCTTCCTCCTCACCCTGACTTGGTCTTTGGAATAGTTGCTTCCTGATAGACCCTTGCAATGTAGTAACAAGCCCCTTTTGTTTGATATTATCTTCCTTCATGACATCTATTCTTGTAGTAAGTGTCATCAATTGTTGTTGAATGTCTTTTAGTGTTTGCGCCAATGTTAGATTTGATTGTAGGTTTTATTTTTCCGCCATTGCGTGGGTTTTTGGATGTGAAAGCCTTGTTCTTGATACCAATTTGATGCGTCACACAAGACACAAATAAAATTCACTCGAAAATTTAGAAATTAAACTAGAAAAAGTAAATCGTATTTTTTGGTTTTTAATAACATTTGAAAATTAAAACTATTAACTTTGATCTGGACTAATCACAATTAAAGTATCTTAGCTCAAGAGACACACCACCTAAGTTTCTAATACTCACAATTGACTAGGACACACACAAGAACATTGCAAGGGTTTGGACACACCAAGGAATTACACTAATTGTAATATTATTGATTGAATGAAAGATGAATTAATACAATGAAACTATGGGGATATTTATAGTACTTTAATTCTAATAAAAATAGAATGATAAGAAAGATGGAAAAACAAAAATAAAAATCTTTTTATGTTTTGTGTTTTTAAAGGTGAAGAAGATGGAGATTTAAAGGAAAATATTGAATATTAAAAGGAGAATGAAAGATTTTGTGGGAGAATGATGACGAATGCTTAATTCTCTCTAATTCACCCACGACACTTTCAAAAGGAAGAAATTACAAATGATAAAAGTTCTCCGAACTCTAGACCGCTTCAAAAACAGCTAACAGCCAAATGAGGGAAGGAAAGGGTGTATTTATAAGGGAAAATTAGGGAAAAAAAAGAGATAGTTTCGTGCTCGGGGGCGCACGATACTGTTCTTTCTTTTCGGAAATTTCGCTGAACATTCCCTTGTACTTGGGGGGCACGCATGCTGACATCAGCTGATCCTTTCCTTGCTTACATCATCCCTTACCTCATGCCTTAAAGAGAAAAGGAGGAAGTTTCCTCTTTTCCATGCCTCTAGTTGGGCTTGAGGAAGGAGAGGGTTTGCGTTGGGCCCATGACTTGGGCTCTAAGGTTTACCTTCTTCGTGGCTATGTTTTAGGCACGTTCTTGTGAAAAAATATTTTTTCGAGCGTTTAGAAAGTCGTCAGCATTTTTATAAAAAATATGGAAATATCTAGAAAAATATGGAAAAATGAAATAAAATAAAGATATTTTTGGGAATTTATGGGGGTTTTTAGGAGTTTTTAGGGCGTTTTCGAGTTAGATATTTCGGCTTTCTTCTCAAGACTGGACTAGTTAGTGACGTGTGGTATATGTTTATCATCGGCCTAAGGGCGGGGACAAATGTAGGTGTCTACACCTATGCATTTCTCATAGTGGTGTTCGTGAGCTACTAATTAGAAAAGCACACTATGGAGATCTAGCAGGACACTTTGGAGTTCACAAGACATTGGATACGCTCACAGAGTGTTTCTTTTAGCTAAAGATGATTGGGGATTGATGTGAATTTAAACAAACTGTCTCTACATGATGAATAACTATGTTGATGATGAACCCTATTGGCTTGGAGAAGAACAAATCACAGGTTTGGGTGACAATGGTGTAGAGTGTTGACACTAAGGGGGATAATGGTGGTCATAACCATTACAATATCCAAAATTAATCTCATTTTAATGGTGGCGTAGAGTGTTCAAGGTGATATAAGAATGTGACACTCTACATGGATGGTTGGTGGTTCTAAAGAATAGGTTGGTTTTGTCCATGAGGTTTTTCCCACTTCACTTGATAGGATATGTCTCATTTTGGACTTCATTACTTTTATGTGTGAGTCATAGTGATTGAGTATACATTCAATAATATCTTAGAAGCATGGTGAATGGTTTCTTAAAGGTTTCTTAAGATTCGATCTTGAAAAGTTTCTTGAAATATTGAAGCACAATTCTTGAAAAATCTAGAGAACAAGCATCACATTAGGCCGTGTGTTATTGTGCTTTTTCTATGTTGTTGGGCTTCGTTGGTTGTCCGTTTTTCTTGGAAAAACTTGTGGTGTTGTGTTTTTTATTTTGTTTTTATTTGGTTTGTTAGAATTTTTTTTAGGAAAGTTTCATAAAATAGGTAGGAAGTTGCTCATAAAAACGTAATTCCATGGTTGTTACGGAAATTTTGGAGTTTTGTGTTGTCTATTGTTTTGTTTGTTTTAGCTTTCCTTGTGCGTTTTTTTTTTTTTTTTGTTTGTTAGGATTTGTTTTAGTTATTCTGAAGTTTTTATAAGGTTGTTAAGTTATTTTTACTCTAAATTGCCTAAAAATCAATGTAACAACATAACTTTTCTTTGAATAAAAATTTCATGTGTCTTGTTTTTGTTCGAAATTCTTGTGAGGATTTTGTGACAAAATTGCTTCCTAAATTCATGTGTTATTAGATTAGATATCGAGTTTATAACCCTAATTTGTTGATTTCTTGATTGAACAACTGATTAGCTCATAATTAATTTAATCTTGGATTGGAGAATTAACTGTGAACAATCTAGGAACAGTGCTGAACCAACCTCACGAGTTTACTTTATACATCAGTATTTTAGGAAAGTTTTCTTTTTGTGAAAAATTGGTATAAAAATACACGGATGCTTGGTTTGGTATGCAAGTAAGATATTTTTAAGTATGGAAAGTATGTTATATTATATTGTACTTATTTTATTTGATCTCAAATAAAATCAGTGAGAATATTTTCTGTGGAATTACTTCCATATTCCTAAGGAAAATATTCTCTTGCAATATTCCATAACATACTAGCCAAAGGCTTATTTAAGAAAATCTGTTGGCATAAAAACCTAACACTTTTGCATGAACAAAAACTAAAGAACATAGATTGCAAAAGTTCTCTCTCTAAGTGAGAACCTAGCATGAACCCTACTACTACATTAAGGTCTTAATTTACTTCTTTTGTAAGCGCTAATTATTATTGAGAGACAAAGTGTTGTAATTTGAGCATTCTGTGAGTTCAGTTTGCTGGGGAAGTTGATCAGGGATCATCTTCATTTGAACCTTCATAATTGAAGTTTGAGTCAAACTTCCATAGGTAAAAGTCGGGAAATCATCTTGTGCATGGGTGCATAAGTGATTGTGTGTAATTCTTTTTGTTATTCTGAGTTGATTAATAAAAGGAGTGAGTGAGTGGAGGACGTATACTTATTAGAAGTCGAACCTCGTTATATCTTGGTGTCGTTTATTTTATTGCATTTTTGTTTCCGCTGCTTGAGAACTAGTTTTTTATTGTTCTCACAATAAATCAAAAAATTTACAACAATCTCACAACACTCAACTCAAACCCCCCCCCCCCTCCCCCCTCTTGAGTGTCACATGCACTTTTAATTGGTATCAGAGCCTAACTTCTTGCAAGGTTAACACCTAGAGAAGGAAGAAAAGATGAATACTCAAGAGATGATGAACGTGAATGATGGATCAAGGCTGCCCAAATTCAATGGAACAAATTATCCTTGGTGGAAGATCTGAATGTAGAACTTTATCATTGGTACTGACTATGAGTGTTGGATGATAGTTAAGAATGGTCCTAAGAAGGTGACAAACAACACCGGTGGCACAGAGAAGAAGGAGAGTGAATGTAACAACATAGATCTGAAGACACTCGAGAAGAATGCCAAGGCTATGTCACTTCTTCAACAAGGCATTGTTGATAACGAGGTAAGCTGTATTTTAGCATGCTCTACTGCTAAGGTACTACTAAAGTTAGGAGATTTAAGGTTGATATGCTTATGCCTAAATATGTAACTTTTGATATGAATCGAGATGAAAATATAAAAGATATGTATACTAACTTTATGTCCATTATTAATGAACTTAAATCTCTTTGAAAAAAATTCACTAGTGAAGATCTGGTAGGGAAAATTCTGAGAAGCTTGACAGGTAAATGGCTAGCTAAGGTAACTGCAATTCAGGAGGCCAAGGATCTATCCACTTTAACTGTAGAACAGCTTATGGGGTCATTAATGACTCACGAGATGTTAGTGAGCTCAAAGGAGGAAAGTACAATCAAAAGCTGAGGGTTAGCCTTGAAGGGAGAAGAAAATGAAGAAAATCTGGATGAGATAGGTCTCGTGGCAAGAAGGTTTGAAAGAAGTCTCAAATCTCAATATAAGGGAAAATCCTGGAAGAACAAAGGCAACACAAAGAAGACCAGTACCAGCACTGGTTGTTTCACATGTGGTGAAACTGGACATATGATCAAGGACTGTCCAACATGGAAACCTGACAAGGGAGGACCAGTGGAGAGAAAGATGACAAAGAGAGCCATGCTTGCTGCCTGGGGTGATTCTGATTCAGGTGGTGAAAGTGAGGAGGACGAGGCTCTAGTTTGTGTGACTACACTGTTGGGAGAAGTGGACCAGAGCCAGACCAGTTCAGGAAAGAAAGGACACATGTGTCTCATGGCAGGAAGCAACAATTCAGGAAAGAAAGAACACATGTGTCTCATGGCAGGAAGCAACTCTTCCGATGAACAACAGGTAACTATTTCTGATATGCAAGAACAAATGAGATATTGTGATAGAGATGAGTACCTAGGTTTTATAGATTCTGCTATTGAACAAAATGGTAAAGGTAATGCTGCTTATAACGCTAACGAAAAGAAGCTAAGAGAAGTAACTCAAAATCTAGACCTTGGTGAATGTCGTTCTGCTGAGTTTGAACTTATTTGTACGAAATTGAAAGAAAAAATTTCAGCGCTTGAAATAAGTTTTGATCAGAAGAATATAAAACTTGAGATGCTAAAACCTCAATTATTTTTTTCAAAAAGAGATTTTTATCAAAATAATAAAAGAGGTTTTAGTAAGCTTAAGGAGGCAGAAATTGAAGGTATAAATTTCGAATTACTTAAACAGAAAACCTTCACTCTACAACATTCTGACTTGATTTTGGCTTATAATTATATGATTGATGATGTGGAAGAATTGTTCAAAGAGTATGTAGATCTAAAAGCTTCTCGTCCTATTATTAATGTTGATAACGTATGTTTGGAATATGAGAGTAAGATCTGTCATTTAAAAGCTGGAATATCGGAGTTAAATAAAAATATCAACACTAAAGTTGCTTCAGACAACCAAGGTGTTGATATTGAATCTTTACATTTGGAAAATGAAACAAAAATTTGTAATCTTCAAGCTAAAATATTCCAACTAAAGAAAGGCAAGAACATCCAGACCACTTCTGAACCAGATTCTGAAATGGTTTCAAATTTAAGGATGAGCTTCATAAGGCAAAGTTGGATCTTACCATTGCTGCAGAATATAATGAAGCTCAGCTTAAGAAGCTTGAAATCAAGGAACATAATTTGAGTGATTGCCTAAGACAGATAAATAGGTTGCTCGATGCCCAAAGTACTCTAAACATCCTGACCTCACAATCTGGTAATCCTATGAGGTTGGGATTAGGGTATTCAGGAAGCAGTTCCCAAAAGCCTCAAACATTGGGAAGACATGAGATTTGGATTTTAGAATTCAAGGGAGGTAAGTACGTATTTGCAAAGAATATGCTTGTGTGTACCTATTGTGGTATGAATTTGACATGTAATTGAGACATGTTGGGCAAAGCAAAAACATGATAAAAGAAAACAGTCTCATGTTCAAAAGGATCATAATCAGAAGAGTCACACACTTAATTGGTCTAAAAATAAAAAACATGATAAAACAAGGAAGACAAATAAAAAACAAATCTGGGTTAGAAAGGACAGAACCAAACTAGTTCCTAATGACAAGGAACCCAAGAAAATCTAGTTTCCTAAAACTAAACCTTGATCTATTTGTGCAAGTTAAAGTGAAAGGAAAGCCATATTGGTACTTGGGCAGTGGCTGCTTAAGACACATGTCAAGTGATGAAAGTCAATTTCTTTCACTCTTAGCCTATGAAGGAAGAAGTGTCACCTTTGGAGACAATAGGAAGGATTTGATCAAAGGTATAGGTAAGGTTGGTAAGACACTTTCTTAAGAGATTGATAATGTATACTTTGTTGAAGGTTTGAAACATAACCTCTTGTGCATATCTCAGTTATGTGACAAAGGAAACCATGTTGAATTTTAAACCAATCTTTAACACATAGTCAACACTGAAACAAACGATCTAGTCTGTAAGGGGTTCCGACACAATATTGTTTACATACATTCTTGAGTCATATTCCTAAGACTAGTGCCACTTGTCTCATTGTTGTAGAGGATGACCATTAACTGTGGCACAAGAGACTTAGACATGTAAGCTTTTCTTTGTTAAATAAACTATGATCTCAGGACTTAGTTACAGGTTTACCTAACATTAATTTTGCTATAGATCATATTTTCCATGAGTGTGCTAAAAGTAAGCATATCAAGTCCTCTTGTCAGCCAAAGAAGTTTGTAAGCACCTCTAGACCATTCAAAATTGTGCACATGGATTTGTGTGGGCCAATGCGTGTACAAGGTCGAAATGTTCATAGTTATGTGTTTGTGTTAGTTGATGATTACTCTCGTTATACTTGGACAGTCTTTCTAAAATTTAAAAATAAAACTTTTGAAAAATTTGAAATATTGTTAAAACAGGTCCAAAAGAAGATTAATCATCAACTGCTCTTTATCCTGTCCAATCATGGTTCTGAATTTGACAATGTCAGCTTTGTAACCTACTGTAATGATCATGGCGTATCTCCCAATTTTTCAGCTCTCATAACTCCACAAAAAAATGGAGTGGTTGAAAGGCAAAATTACACTCTAGAAGAAATGGTAAGAACAATGCTTCTAGAGAATGGTTTACCTCGAAACTTCTAGGCTGAAGCTGTGAGTACTGCGTGCTACGTTTTAAATAGGGTAATGTTGAGATCTTTGCTATAGAAAACACCTTATGAGCTCCTTAGGGGAAGAAAACCAAACATTGCACATTTACGCGTTTTTAGGTGCAAATGTTTTGTACACAACAATGGTAAATCAAGTTTGGACAAATTTGATCCTAGGAGTGATGAGTTTGTTTTCATTGGATACACTTCACACAGCAAGACATACAAAGCTTTCAGCAAAAGAACCTTGTGTGTGGAAGAAAGTATCCATGTCCTATTTGATGAAACTAACATGTTCAGCAAGCATATGCAAGTTGATGATGCTGATGAGTTCGAAATTGGCATGCTGAACTTTATAGGAGCTAAAGAAGGAGAAGGTGCTGAACTAGACTCACCACACAACTCTCCTAGAGAGGAAGAGTATGGTCCAGCACTAAAAAAGGTAGCTCAAGAGGTAAGAGAAGGAGATAGTGACTCAGAGGCTCATCCACATGAAGATGATGCAGCTGAGACCACTATGGAGCCTGGTTTACCAGGTCAAGGCAACAAAGAGACAGGGGGGACCAGTATGGGAACCAGTTAAACATTAGGAGGCACTAATGTAAATTTTGATATGAACAAATCTTTTAAGTATAAGTCCTCCCATCCCTCTGATCTTATCATTAGTGACATTAACAAGGGGGTGCAAAAAAGGAATTCTACTTTACAAAACTTTTGTGCTTTCTATTCCTTTCATTCAAATATTGAACCAACTGATTATAAGGTTGCTTTAATGGATCCAGATTGGGTTCTAGCCATGCAAGATGAACTCAATCAGTTTGAGAGAAATCAAGTTTGGCATCTTGAATCCCAGAAGGAAAACATGTCTGTTATTGGAACTAAGTGGGTGCTCATGAACAAATTAGACAATTCAGGTATTATAGTAAGAAACAAGGCTAGGCTAGTGGTTCAAGGGTTTAATTAAGAGGAAAGAATTGATTATGATGAAACCTTTTCCCCTGTAGCCAGGCTTGAAGCAATCAGGATTTTAATTGCTTTTGCTGCTCATATGAACTTCAAACTCTTTCAAATGGACGTTAAGACAACCTTTCTTAATGGTTATTTGAAAGAAGATGTGTATGTGTAACAACCCCCTGGGTTTGAGAATAGTGACTTGCCAACCATGTTTTTAATTTTGACAAAGCTCTTTATGGTCTCAAGCGAGCTCGTAGATCATGGTATGAGAGACTTTCTAGTTTTCTTTTAGAAAATGGATATAAGAGAGGTTCGGTTAACAAGACACTATTTTTAAAGGAAAGGGGAACTGATCTGTTATTGGTTCAGATATATGTTGATGATATTTTGTTCGGAGCTACTAATCCTGATTTGCGTAATGAGTTTTTAGATTTGATGAAAAGTGAATTTCAGATGAGTATGATGAGAGAACTTGGGTTCTTCGTAGGGCTTCAAATCAAGCAAACCAAGAATGCAATCATGATTCATTAGCAAAAGTACCTCAAGGAGCTGCTGAAAAGATATGGCTTGTAAGACAGCAAATCCTATGAAACACCTATTCCAACTTCTAGAAAACCAAGCCTTGATTAGAGGGGAAAGGATGTTTAGGGTAAGTTGTATAGAGGTATGATTGGCTCATTGCTTTACTTAACAGCAAGTAGACCAGATATAGTGTTTTCAGTAGGGTTGTATCCAAGATCTTAAAGAAACCATAAGGAATCTCACCTAAAAGCTGTTAAGAGATTTCTGAGGTATTTAAGTGGTACTGATGATATGTGTTTGTGGTATCCAAAAGGTAGTGATGTGAATATTGATAAGGAATCGTTACTCACAACAAGATAGTCTAGTTTCCACTCTATAAAGAAACCACCAAGAGTTTAAACTAGGAGAATTTCGATCAAATAGTGTTTGATTAAAGCCAAAGCACCCTCAAACTCTCCTTTTTGCTCACGTGAATCTAAAGCTAATGCACCAATTCATAAAATAAAGTATATTGTTTTTGAACGAAAACAACAAGGAAAAAACGCACAATAAACAACTAACGTTGATTTTTATTTCACTCCAATCTATGTTGTTACAAAGAAATTTCAAGGCTATTTATTGAATAACCACGAACTAAATCCTAACAACCTTGTAAGAATCAAAAAAAAAAAAGAAAAAACACATGAATAAACAATATAGAATCACCACCTATGCTCACTTAACTCAAGATAAGAATGCCACATCATCATAGCTTCTTGATCTTATCTTGCTAAAAAACTCTCACTAATTCTAATTAACATGATTTATATTCTAAAAAAATGACTAATTAATTAATTAAAAAGATAATCATCAAAAGTACACTTAAAATCACGGAAATTTAAAGATGCCCAAGATTCAAGAAAATCGTCCAAGAACTCGCCACTTCCTTGCGCCATTTTCAAGAACTTCTTCCAATCTTCAAGAAATGATTCAAGATTCAATCTTTTAATCATGAAACCATTCTCCGTGGATTTTAGGATAATTATGATGACCAAGACTCAACAAGAAATGAAAACACCTATGCTGAAATGAGAAAAACCCTAGCAACTGCAGTGGGAAAAAACCCATAGGAAAAACACATCTACTAAACACTATAAAAACTACTAAAATCTTCTAGTGAGGAATTAATTGCATGTGACCATGCACACATAAATGCTTGCCTTGGATGCACCCAATTGCCTTGTGTCACTAAAGGCCACCAATTCCCCTAATGTTGCATTGTTTTTAGCTGCATCCATCAAACCATCGAAGCTGTTTAGATATATACCTTGATTCATATCATCCTCCACTTCTTCAAAAGAGTTTCTCCTCAAACCTCAAAGTTGATTATCAGGAACATTGGGAGCCAAATCACCAATGTTAAAAGTTGCATGAACACCATATTCAACAGGCAGCTCTAATTGATATGCATTTTCCCCCACCTTTTTCATGATTTTAAAGGGGCCATCACATCTTGGCATGATCTTATTTTTTTCGTCGGTTAGGAAACCTCTCCTTGCGCTAATGTAGCCATAGCAAGTCATCCTCCTTGTAAACATGCTGAGTCTTGTTCCTGTTAGCACGTTCCTTGTAGGTATCATTTACCTTTTCAATCCTGGCTCTGACTTCTGCATGCAATTTCTTCATGTAATCAACCTTAGGCTTTGCATCCGCATTTACCAGCTCACCTTTAGGAATACTAATGAAGTCAATTGGTAGCTTTAGGTTTAGACCGTATACCACTTCAAAGGGTGAATGTTTTGTAGCATATGTTGGTGATGTTGTAAGCAAATTCAGCATGAGCTAACTTGAAATCCCAATCCTTCTGCGTCTTGCTCACAAAACCCCTTAGAAGAGCACCCAAAGTACGATTAGTAACTTCTGGCTGGCCATCAGCCTATGGATGATATGATGTATTGAATAATAGTTTCGTTCCAATCAGTATCTAAAGTGATTTCTAGAAGTAGCTCATGAAATTAGTATCCATATCACTGACTATTATTTTCGGAACTCCATGTAGCTTCATAATATTCTGAAAGTAAAGATCAACCACCACCATGATAGAGTCCTTTCCTTTTAATAGGTACCCAACTATGAAATCCATAGAAACATCCTCGCAAGGGAATTCTGGAACAGGCAATGGAGTATACAAACCTTGATGAAATGATGCCTTTGCTTTTTTGACAAGTAGCACACTGAGAAATAATAGCTTCAACATCTGTAATAATCTTAGGCCAGTAAAAATGTTCCTTTAACATAGTCAAAGTTTTCGTGATTCCAAAGTGTCCTGCTAGCCCTCCTCCATGAGCTTCTCTCACCAATGGCATAAAACTCCTTATCATAAGTACAATCATTCAATTTCGCGCCATTCAAATTCTCACAAATATAAGCAATTGGCCTCTTATCCTGAACCAAAACTGCTCCAATACCAACACCACTTGCGTCAGTCTCCACCTCAAAAGGCTTAGAAAATTCTGGCAATGCTAGAATTGGCGTGTTACAAAGCAATTTCTTGAACAGATCGAATACCTCTTGCGCCCCTGTGGTCCACTCAAATTTCCCCTTATCTTTCATGATACTTTCAGTCATAGGATCAACTACAGATGAAAAATTCTTCACAAACCTCCTATAGAATGATGCAAATCCATGAAAAGCTCTTACATCAGTAACACTCTTGGGTACAGGTCATGATTTAATAGGTACCACCTTAGATAGATCAACGGAAACCCCATCTTTTGAGACTCTATAACCTAAAAGCGTCACACTAGGCACTAGGAAATAACACTTCACCATTTTGGCATACAATTTTTGCTTCCTTAATGTATCAAATACACTCCTCAGATGATTTAGATTATCATTCACACAAATACTGTAAACCAATATATCATCTAATTAAACCACCACAAACTTACCTATAAAAGACTTGAGTGCCTCATTCATCAATCTCATGAAAGTACTAGGTGCATTAGTTAAGCTAAAAGGCATGACTAACCATTTATATAAGCCCAATTTCGTCTTAAAACCAGACTTCCACTCGTCACCCTCTTTCTATCTAATTTGATGATAACCACTTCGCAAATCAATTTTCAAAAACACTTGAGACCCATACAATTCATCCAACGAATCATCCAGTCATAGTATAGGGAACCTGTATTTGATGGTTACATTGTTTACTGCACGTCAATCAATACACATCCTCCATGTCCCATATTTCTTAGGAACTATCAATGTTGGTACTGCACATGGACTCATACTTTCCCTAACATAACCTCGTTCTATCAAATTCTCAATTTGCCATTGAATTTCCTTTGTTTCCCCAGGATCGCATCTATATGCTGGCTTATTGGGAATCTGTTCACCTGGAATGAAATCAATCTGCAATTTAGTACCTCTAATTGGAGTTAATCCAGGAGGCAATTCTTCAGGAAAGACATCTGCAAGTTTAGTCAATAAAGGTTTCACAGCACGTGGAATTTCGATTGTTTGCTCTTCTTCCTCCTTAGCTATGAGCACAAAAGCCACGCCACTCTCATTTAGTTCCTTCTCCAACTCCTTTCCACTAATCAATAAAGCACCTTTAGAATTTCCCATTCTTGATTTAGGTTTAGAAGTCATCAAAGGTTTCAATGCATATGGCTTCTCCTTTGCATGTTTGCGCACAATGTATATGTTAGTTGATATGAATCAAGGTATATATTTAAACAACTTCAATAGTTTGATGGACGCAAATAAGAAAAATGCAACATTAGGAGAATTGGTGGCCTTTGGTAACACAAGGCAATTAGGTGCATCCAAGGCAAGCATTTAAGTGTGCATGGTCACATGAAATTAAATCCTCACCAAAAGACATGAGAAATGTTATAGTGTCTAAATATATGTGTTTTTGCATATGGGTTTTTTCCCACTGCAGTTGCTAGGGTTTTTCTCATTTTAAGCATAGGTGTTTTCATTTCTTGTTGAGTCTTGTTCATCATAATCATCCTAATATCCATGGAGAATGATTTCTTGAAGGTTCTTGATTAAAACATTGAATATTGAAGCATTTTTTGAAGATTTGAAGAGAATCTTGAAAATGGCGTAAGGGCAATAGCGAGTTCTTTGACGATTTTTAGGAATCTTGGGCTCGTTAAGTTTTCGTGATTTTTGGATTTAATTTTGATGATTATCTTGTTAATTCATTAATTAGTTAATTTTTGAGGGTACAACCTTGATAATTAGAGTTTGTTAGCAAGATAAGAGCAAGAAGCATGATGATGTGGCAATCTTATCTTGAGTTTGTTATGCAACTTGGATAATAAAGCATAGGTGGAGAATTTATCTTGTTTTGTGTGTGTGTCTTTGTTGTTTTGAGTCTTAGGAAGTTGTTAGGATTTACTCCTTGGTTATTCTATTACTAGCCTTGAGATTTATTTGTAACAACATAGATTGTTTGAGTAATAAAAATCAACCTGATTGTTGTGAGTTTTTTTCCTTATTGTTTTCGTTCAAAAACAATGTATAATATTTTGTGAATTGGTGCTTGCTTAGGCTTCATATTCACGTGAGAGAAGAGGTGAGTTTGAGGGTGCTTTTGCTTTAACCAAACACAAATTTGTTCGAAAATTCCCTAGTCTAAACTTTTGGTGGATTCTTTATAGAGTGGAAACTAGATCCCTTGTTGTGAGTGGCGATTTCCCATAAATATTCACATCATTAGTTATCCCATTGAACTTCACAAATCAGTCATACTGCCAAGGTCTCCCTAATAGTATATGACACGCATCCATACGACATACATCACAAAGCACTTGATCCTCATAAGTCCCAATCTTGAACGCAATCAATGCCTGCTTAGTTACCTTTACATCACTGGTGTTGATGAGCCAATGAAGTTTATAAGGTTGTGGATGGGGTTTTGTATGCATGTCTGATTTATCAATTAATAGTGTAGAAACGACATTAGTGTAGCTTCCTGTATCAATAATGACATCACATAATCTACCCTGCACATTACACCTGGGGAGGAATATTTTCTCACGTTGACTCTCTGCTGGTGGAATTAGTTGAGATTGAACCACTCTTCTCATAACAAAACTCTGTCCCTGTGATTCAGAAATAATTTCTTCCACCTCTTCCTCATGAGTATCATACTGAGCATAATCTCCTTCCCCCTCATCCACGTGTCCCTGCTCCTCTTCTTCAAAGTCTCCTTCATCTCCCCAATCTCTAGTGGTTGTCACCCTAGCATATGGGTAATCCCTCTGAAAGTGACCCTGACCCTTGCACTTGAAGCAAGTTTTATTATCCATGGGTTTGGAAGAGGAACCCTTATCTTTAGAGAAGGTAGGTGCCTTGGATGTTTTGTCAAAATTCAATATGGTAGGCACCAAATCATGTTTCTGCTCAAAGGTTTTCACTCTAGATGCAACTTTACAAACCTCCTCAATTCTAAAATATGGCTCTAATTCAAATTTCTCCCTGATATTCTCATCAAGACCATCCATAAAACGTGCCACCTTGTGATCCTCCTTTTCCTCCAAATCACAAACCATCCTTGGATTTTCGAACTACACCATGTATTCTTCCATATTTTTTCGATTTTATCTCAAGGAATGCATCTTAATGAATTTATCTTGCTTCAAATCCTGATTCTTGAGGCACAAATCGTTTCCTCCTCTCTCTTTTAAGTTTGGTCCAAGAAACAACCTTAGATTTTCCATCCTTCTTTTGTTTCTTTGGTAGACCTTGAAGCCATAAACTTGCATTACAGGTGAGCTTTAACTCGACAACTTTATAGGATTTGTGATCATCATACTTCTTATAAGTAAAGATCCTTTCTAATCTTCGAATCCACTCCATAAATTTATTTGGATCCATGCTTCCTTCAAATTCAGGGATTTCAAGCTGAAGATTTCGATCATCATCTTTTATTTTCACTTTCTTTTTGCGCCTTGATCTAGGATCATCCTCACTTTCATTGCTTGAACTTTCTTTCGTGATTTTAGGCTTCCTGACACTCCTAATAGTCACGCTTTCCTCCTCTGAATCAAATGATTCTTGCTTCTTAGCCTTGCCTTTATGTGGCGTGCTACCAATAGAGGCAACCACTTTCAACAGCTCATCCAAACGAGCCTTCAGTTCATCAATCTCGTTTTGCATCCTCACTTCCTTTGCTTGTCCTTTAGTGAAATTTGCGCACCTTACATTGTCTTATTGTTAAAGTGATTTAGAGTTTCAATAAGCACCTAAGAATTATAGATCTCTCAATGAGAGCACCAAAATTTGATGTGAATACTGAATATAGAAAAGGAATCGTTACTCACAACAAGATAGTCTAGTTTCCACTCTATAAAGAAACAAACAAGAGTTTAAACAAGGAGAATTGTGAACAAATAGTGTTTGATTAAAGCCAAAGCAACCTCAAAATCTCCTTTGTTCTCACGAAAATCTAAAGCTAATGCACCAATTCAAAAAATATAGTATATTGTTTTTGAACGAAAACAATTGAGTATGAATTATGTGATCGAAATTTCTTTAACTTAGGCTTTCAGTTTGTCATATTCATATCCAAGTTATGGACACACATATCTAACAAACTTACAAACATATATTTTAAGGTTCTCGTGTCTACAATTGATGACTTCAGTTATTTAAACCTTGAATTTGAAAAAGGAAAAAATGCACAACAAACCATGTTGATTTTTATTTCACTCTAATATATGTTGTTGCAAAGAAATTTCAAGGCTATTTATATAATAACCAAGGACCAAATGCTAATAACCTTATAAGACTCAAAAACAAGAAAACACACGTGAATAACCAAGATAAAATCGCCACCTATGCTCACTTATCCAAGTTGCATAACAAACTCAAGATAAGAATGCCATATCATCATAGCTTCTTGATCTTATCTTGCTAACAAATTCTAGCTAACTGTAATTAACAAGATTTCTATTCTAACAACTTGAATAATTAATTAATTAATTAATTAAAAAGATAATTATAAAAAATACAGTTAAAATCACGGAAATTTAAAGATGCCCAAGATTCAAGAAAATCGTCCAAGAACTCACCACTTCCTTGCGCCATTTTCAAGAACTTTTTCCAATTTTCAAGAAATGCTTCAAGATTCAATCTTTTAATCAAGAAACCATTCTCCATGGATTTAAGGATGATTACGACGACCAAGACTCAACAAGAAATGCAAACACCTATGCTTAAATGAGAAAAAGCCTAGCAACTGCAGTGGGAAAAAACCTATAGGCAAAACACATCTACTAAACACAATTAGCCCTACTAAAATCTTCTGGTGAGGAATTAATTTCTTGTGATGATGCACATAAATGCTTGCCTTTGATGCACCCCATTGTCGTGCACCAAAAACCAACAATTCCCCTAATGTTGCATTGTTTTTAGCTGCATCCATCAAACCATCGAAGTTATTTAGATATATACCTTGATTCATATTAAGTAGCAGCATAAACCTTATTGGATACACAAATGCTGACTTTGCTGGTTTTATTGTGGACAGGAAGATCACTTTTGGAATGGCTCACTTCTTAGGTTCTTGTCTTATTTCTTGGGGATTCAAGAAACAAAATTTTGTAGGCTTATCTACAGCCGAGTCTGAGTACATTGCTGCTGCTTTATGTTGTGCTCACCTATTATGGATAAAGTCATAACTAAAGGATTTTGGGTTCTGTTTCAGAAGTGTTCCCATATCATGTGATAACACAAGTGCAATCACTTAATGTTTCAAAAAATCCTGTCCAACATTCAAAAACCAAGCATATTGAGATTAGGCATCATTTTCTAAGGACATTGTTGAAAAAGGTAAAGTGAAATTGGAGTTTTGCAGATCAGAAGATCAAGTAGCTGACATTTTTACAAAACCTTTGAGTAGAGAAATGTTCATCAAGTTTCGTACCTTGTTGGGTATGATTAAAATTCGACAATGAGCTCTTAGGTCTTTACTTGTCCCTTTGGCTAGTCGGATGATGTCGATTCGTATATATTTTTTTTTGTTTTCTTTTGCTTTTTAGGACTCACAAAGTTCTTATGTAATGCTAAGCTAATCAAAATAGTACTTAAGCATCTTAGCATAATCTTGAAAAGAGTAAGTTGGCACAGACTAGTTGCAGACCATAAGGGAACCAGATTCCTGAGGCGGTTATTTTATTCAATCAGTTTATTTTCAATAATTTCAAATTTTTGGAAATAAATGAAGTGACGATTATATTTATGGCAACTGCCTTTTTTGGTTGAACGGACAAATGTCTTTCAAATCTTTGAAGATAACTATTTGATTCTTCAATCTCTTATAAATATTCTGGTCTTGATCTTACTTTCCTTTTTCATTTCATTTCCTTGATCTCATTTTTTTTATATTCTCAAATCAGAGGAAAAATTCAGTCTCATCATGTCGAAGAGAAGAAGCACAAGATTAGTTGAGAAAGAAGTTAGTGAATCTCCTGAAATTGAAACAAAGAACTCAAGGAAGATGGCAGACAAAATAATCGAGTCAGTGGTAAAAGATGTGTTAGAAGAGGAAATAGATGAAGAAGAAGTAGCACCCTTGATCTTGAAGAATTCTAAGCAAGAAATATCAAAAAGCTCTCACCATAAAATCAGCCACCCTAAAATCCACCACAAAAGCGGTTACTCCAAAATTAACCGCCAAAACCACTAAATCTTCCACTGCAAAATCCACAAAATCAACTACTGACATAAAGCCACCCACACCAAAATCAAAAAGAATCCACACCAGTACCGGTGGAGGCATCTAAATCTAAAGAGTCTGAGAATGTTAAGGAGTTTGAACCGGAGAAAGAATCCTAACCTACATCTGATTCAGAACCGGTTGAAAAAGAAGTTAAGGAAGAAGAGGGTGAAACAGAGGAAGAGGAATTTGAACTAAAGGAGGATATACTTACTGCCATGCGAAAGGAGTTGACAGAAAAGAAAGTGAGTACAAAGAAACCGCCATCAAAAGCAATTAAGGAAGTTAAGAAGGAAGTTGAGAATGAAGTTACCAAATCAAATACAACAAAATCCAAAACCCCCACACCTAAAACCACTCCCAAACCAGTGGAGAAATCAAAGAAAAAGGAGGCTGCTAACGGTGAGGGGGAAGTTGATGTGGCTACTAAGAAGAAGAGTACTAAGGCTGTGGCAAGCAAGGGTGCTCGAGTGAAAACTGTTGCCAAGAAGGGTGTTGAGGATTCCAAAAGGGAGGCGGTCATGCGAGAAACAAAACCAGACCAGTCCACAACAGGGCAGAAGAGAAAGCAATCTGCTGTTGTTGTTTCTACGGATGCTAAAGTAAGTGTGCTACTCCTCAACCATTATATAATCTTAAGGATAGACAAATTCTGGTTGGTTATTCTATTGTTAAGAGTTGGGTTGAACAAAAGTTTTTCGTTGAGATTAAAGATGCTTTAGAGTTTCAGAAGTGGTCTGTGTTGTTTGCTAAAGATTTAGTTGTTTTTATGCCATTGGTTGAAGAATTTTATATACACCTGCATAACAAGGATGATGGGTCCTACTTTTTTTTTATTTAAGGATACTCCCACTAATCTGTCTGAAATAAAATTGGCTGAAATTTTCAAAGTTCCAACTAAGGGACTTGATGTGTACTCGAGGGAGAGTTGGCCATCTGCCAAGGGAGTCACAGCAGAACGGATCCCGACCAGATTGGTTACTGGTCCACCTGATCCCAATTAGGGGTACACCATTGGCAACCTAAACGAGCCAATCTTGAGGATATTTCATACCATAGCCTCAAAGATTGTGTGTCCTAGACTAGAGCACAAGGTCGAATGAGTGTACGGTTGATGGATAGTGTTCTGATTTACTATCTCATTGAACACCTTCCAATCAACCTCCCTGCAATGATATTAGGAAATATCATCTGCTGTGTGGAGAAAGCAAACCATGCTCTTCCCTATGGAGGATGGCTGACCTTGTATTTGGTCAATGGAAGGTTCCTATGGTGGTGGGGTACTATGGCACCATGTCTCATCTCACCAATAAGATAATAGGTCAGAAGGGTATGACATATGCGGGTGGCGTTTTGAAAAAAAAAGATGAGGGAAGAAGTGATGCTGGTCTTGCTGGGACCAGTACAGAATCAGTTCTGGCAACCTATGCCTTGGTGAAGCAGCTAAGTGACCAGAATCAACTAATGCAGAATATGGTAAACAATGTCACTACACTCTGTGCTGCACTTAAGGTTCGTCTTGATAAAGCTGGTACAAAAGGAGTAGAGGATTCTGAAGAAAAGCAAGAGTCATCAGAAGCTGCTGGTGAAGAGGATGATGAACTGATGTCTGAGAAGAATGAAGAAGAGGAAGATGAGGAAAATAATGACAGTGCTTCAGAGGACGAGGAAGATGATGGGACTGAAAATGACTTTGGAGCAGATTAAATTTCCTTTGTTTCTTTTATTCTCTTATTGCTGATAACCCCTCATATTTATTGAACTCTTATTTTGGTTTCCCCTTTCCCAAATTACAAAGACATTGCTATTATGTAATTTGGTCTACTACTGGTATGTAATAATTATTTAGGACAAGTAGCTTTGGTACTTTTGCAAGAACAATGCTAAAATCAGCATCTCTAGAATGTTGTTTGAGCTACCTAAATTATCTTGAACTTAATATAATTAGTAGTTTGATTACTGATTGTGTTTTGTTGTTTGTTTACATGATTTTGTTCCTTGACCATTTTGATGATGCCAAAAGGGGGAAGCAGGTGATGTTCTGATCTCTTCTACCTATCTCAGGGGGAAGAAGGTCTAATGAGTTATAATATGTGTGTGTTATAGCAAGTAGAACATGGTTAAAAGCCTTGCTAATTGTGACAAACCTGAATGTCTACAAGTAAGTGTGTTCAAAGCATTTTACTTCATATCATCCCAACGGCTTGGAAACAAGTCTGATGAACTTACTGATGTTCTTATTGCGAATGCATGTTTAAGTCTAAGAGCTCTTAGACGAATTAGTATTTTCCCTAGATACTTAGAAACTCTTTATTAAAATGTTGTCAGTTAGTTCCGAACTGGTGTACTTATAAATGATGCTTAATCTGCAAGAACAGTTCGAGACCAGTCCATTGAATACTAAAAGAATTTAAAATTTCTAAAAGTTCCAAATATTAAATGATATCATTTGCAGGGGGAACTTCATGGTTTGTCATCATAAAAAAGGGGGAATTTGTTGAGTTCGTAGCTTGTGTTTTGAATGATGACAAACTACATTGAACTATCATATTGTATACAAGTTTCTGTTTGCATGTGCAGGTACTAAATAACAAGTTCAATGGATGATAAGATGAAGCTCATGAAGCCAAGTCTTGAAGTTTTCATGAAGACCAAGTTCATAGAGTCATATTCTTAGGTATTAGATGCAATGTAAGTGGTATAAAGGTTTATAGATGCATTATAAAGGTTGAGATTAGAGAAATAAACTAATTGGGATGACAAGGAACCTTGGTTGCTTGCCACACACAATCACAAGTAAACTTGGCAGACTGGAACAATCTGGGAACAGTGCTGAACCAGTCCTCCCGAGTTTACTTTATACACTCGTGTTTTAGGAAAGTTTTCTTTCCGCGCAAAATTGATTTAAAAATACACGGAAGCTTGGTTTGGTATGCAAGTAAGATATTCTTAAGTATGGGAAGTATGTTATATTACATTGTACTGATTTCCGTGGAATTACTTCCATATACCTAAGGAAAATATTATCTTGAAATATTCCATAGCATACTAGCCCATGGCTTATTTAAGAAATTATGCTAGCATACAAACCTAACACTTTTGCATAAACAAAAACTAAGAACATAGATTGCAAAAGTTCTCTCTCTAAGTCCTAACCTAGCATAAACCCTACTACCACATTAAGGTCTTAATTTACTCTCTTTTTAAGCGTTTAGGCTAATTATTATTGAGAGACAAAGTGTTGTAATTTGAGCATTCTGCAAGTTTAGTTTGCTGGGGAAGTTGATCAGGTACATCTTCATTTGAACCTTCATAGTTGAAGGTTGAGTAGAACTTCCATAGGTGGAAGTTGGGGAATCATCTTGTGCATAGGTGCATAAGTGATTGTGTGTAATTCTTTTTGTTATTCTGAGTTGATTAATAAAAAGAGTGAGTGAGTGGAGGACGCAAACATATTAGAAGTCGAACCTCGTTAAATCTTAGTGTTGTTTATTTTGTTGCATTTTTGTTTCCGCTGCTTGAGAACTGGTTCTTAACTGTTCTCACAACAAAATGGAAAAATTTTCAACAATCTCACAACACTCAATTCACCCCCCCCCCTCTTGAGGGTCACTTACACTTTCAAACGTCACAACAAGACAAAGAAAAAGATGCATGTTAAGTATGTTTCTATCGATTTTAATCAATAGAATAATATTAAATTAACATCTTTGTATCAGGGTTCCACTTCTGTTTTTGATTATATTGGTGAATTCGAAATAATGACACTACTCTGTGATCTTGAGGAAAGGGAACATATGAAAATTGCTAGGTTTCCTTAAGGATTACAAAAGCACATTACTAAGGAATTGGACCGGGTGTAATACACTAGTTTCAATGAACTCTGCCAATTAGCTCTCAAGGTGGAACACCGTAGTAAAGATGATACTAGGAAAGGTTTCACTGCATTCACTAAATCACCTACAGCATATGGCTCTACATAATTGTTCAAAGACACTTCTAAAACACTAGTTTCAAAGGAGTCTACGTGTGGATCCCGGGCTTTGGGGGCCCACGTGCCCTTTTTATGGACATTGAATATCTTTAGTTTGTTTCCATAGCGTGAGTATGCTTGGCTTAGGGAGCCAGTCTAGAAGCTCAAAACCTAAGTACAGAAGTCACCACCATGCTCTTTTCGGGAGCTCAGGGAACCCCATTAGGTCTAGCCCGAAGGCAAATTGACACCCAAGGATAAGAAGGTCTCATATCTCTGGATTCGTGGACGAGGGTAACAACAAAGTAGGTCACAATGTCCCTCTGCGTATAGCGGCCTCTACTTGTTCTCATATGCAATTTCATAGTCATAATATTGAATTATAGCATGGATATTTCCATTTAATCCTAAAACACAAAGAAATTATGCTAGGCGGGTTTTTGATTAATGCGCACATAATTTTCAATCTAAACATGCATGGGCAATCGCTTTAGAATTTAATTAATTTTAATCTTCATTTAGTTAGAACATGCGTTTAGGTCTTTTCAACTAAACATGAATTCTAAGTGATTTTAGTGTAATAAACATTTAGCATGAAATCACATAAATCCTAAAACATGTTTCTACTTAAGATTGATTTTAATTTAAAGTCGAATAATTAGTTAGTCAATATTTCATGAATTTGATTTAAATCATGTCAATTATCTTAAAAAGCATTTAGATCATATAATCATGTAAAACTAACTCTTTTGAAGAACTCAAGATGATGAATTTGATGATGTAGGCCTCATTTAAAATTGTCGACAACTTCTTAGATTCGAAAGCTTGAAAAACTTTATGTAATAATAACAATAATAACAATAATAATAATAATAATAATAATAATAATAATAATTGTAATAATAATAATAATAATAATAATAATAATAATAATAATAACAATAAAGGTTTAATGTTGATGAAGGTTGGCTAGAAGTAATTTGTAGGAGAAAGAGGAATAAAGGCACGATTTTCGATGTATGGCACGAAAATCGAGAGAGTTAGGATTTAGAGAGAATGAGAGACGTGAGAGTGAAAAGAGGAGAATGAAGGTCGGAAAAGGTTGAGTATTTATAGGGTTGGAGGTGACGTAAGCGAGCACCATAGCGCCACAGGAATGCCACAACGCCCAAGGTCAAGCGCCATGGCGCCTCACCAGCGCCAAGGCGCTCGAGCTGAGCGTCAGGACGCTTAGTGAGCGCTTGGGCGCTCGTGCTTAGGCGCCCGGGCCCTGGCAGGGAGTCTAGGCGCTTGCCCGACGCCATGGCGCTAGAGCTCCCTTTTTCTTGATTTTTATGTGGTGACACTCCGAAGCCATTATATTTCGTATATTATTTTCCATATTCCAAAATATTATGAGATATTACGAAATTCATTTTCATGAACCGACTTATTCACTTCCATAACCTAGAGTTTCCATATTCCAAGCAAACCTTTCTAGAAGGTTAGTCAAATATGGCCACATGCATACGCTTAATTTATTTTCTCCGTTTTCGAAAATGAAAGTAAAAAAGTAAATTACGAAATAATATGAAAATAAAATGAAAATAAAAATAAAGATAAATAAAATGAGAAAATGAAAATAAATGAAAAATGAAATATAAGAAAAAAAGAATTAGAAAATTATTTTAAGCGTTTTCAACTATCGTAACTCATCATCGGTTTGCCATTTCTAACAGCAATTTTATTTATTTATTTGTTTACTTTCAAGCAATCGACATTAAAAAATTGGACATGCTTTCAGCCGTTAGGTGGGAGAGAATATAGGCGTCTACAGTTAGCCCCCACATTGACTAATTCAGTAGAGACGACCAGTCTCTTAAGACGAAAGTCAAAGTACTCGGTACCTGCAAAACAAAGGTTATTTTTACTTGTACCAGAATAATATTTCCCCAAGACAGTGCTACGTGTCTTGAGGATGAGAGTCTCCTCTAGATGTCGTTTGATCGTATAGGACATTCTGCGAAGGCGTCTGTATCATCCGGAGATTTTTTGTTTGAGATTGAGGTTGATCGTCTGACAATATAAAGATTTCCACTTTAGGCTCGATTCGGCCGTAGGGAAACGTGATGATAAAATTTTCCAAAGACATAATGTCGTCGATAGTAGATTTGTCGCTGTTGACTTTCTTGACCTGGTTTGACTTTTAGGGGCATTTTAAGTAATACCCCATATTTTCACGTACTATAACGAGTTAATTTTGTATTTTATACGTATGTTTTTAGTATTTTTATTGAGAAATTAAGTTTAATAAAAATAATAAAGAAAGGAAATTTAAATAAATTTTTAATCAAAGTAATTATTTTATGTTTATAAATAATATTTCTTGTTATTTTAAGTTTCATTAAATATCTTGAAAAGTTTCTAAAAATAGAATTTTTAGAGTTTCCTAAATTGTTTTAAAACAAGGGAATAAAAAGTAATTTCAAACATTAAGGGTATTTATGTAATTGCACCAAATCCTACTTTGGGGCCTATAAATACCCCTTAAAACCAAAAATTTCAGATTTATTTTGCATGCTTTGAGTTTTAGGATTTAGAAAACAAAATTCAAAAAAGAAAAATCAGAAAAAACTTCTGAAAACAAAACAAAACAAAACAAAACAAAACAAAACAAAAACTTCGCCTTCTTCGTTGCCTCCCCTTCGTCGGCGCCTCCCTGATGCTCGCCGGAGTCCCGCGCACCACCACACCACTTCCTCCCCTCTTTAGTATATTTCAAACTATATATTATGAAAAAAAAATCTTCTTCTTTTCTTTTTAATTTAATCTTGCAAAATTCATGTTTATAATTATGTTTAATCACGTTTTACAAAGTTATGTTTATGTTTAAAGTATAAATTTATAAAGTTGATCATGAAGTTTTAAATTAGGATTTGTGAAATTATGAAATTCATGGTTTTATGGTTTTTAATGATTTAAACTTCAATATTATGATCACAAATTGTTGTGGGGTGAATTTGTGATGATTTTATGAAGTTTAGATTGATCTTAAAGGGTTTTAAAGTTTGTTATTATTACTGTCCAATTTTATAGTCATTAAAACTAATAGTAAATATATTGTGGACATGTTTTACTTTACGAAATATTATTTTAAAGCATAGATGTGATGCATGATGATGATAATAGATTGTAAAAGAGTTTTATGATTGATTTATGATGTTTAAATGAGTTTTTCACGACTTTTGAATAATTAAACAAAGCCGTGATTTTTTATTAACACATGTTCATGCATAATAAAATTAGTAACACGTGAAATAAGTACTCATAATTATTATAATGTTTATAAATATTGTATGATCATGACTATAGTGTTTTATGATGAAAATATGATGCTTATGGTTTTTAAGTGATTTTAAGGAATTTTACAAAGCTACCATTTTTGGAAAATTACCAAAAATCAAGTATTTTGCAATGGAAAAATTAAAATAAAGTACGGAATTGAATAGAGAACATATAGGGAACATTTTGGACAAGTTTCCAACATAAAAAGTTAGTTTAGAGTTGTTGTGAAAGTTAGTCAACAAGGTTTTAATTTAGATTCGATTTTCTTTATGTAGGAGACTTCGAGTCAGTTGATTTCTAGGAAGTTGGGGCGGATCACCACTACTTTACAAGGTACGTAAGTACTAAAGGCGAAGTTTAAATCCAATATATTGAATACGGTTTTGTTTGATGTCATGCATGTTACTATGTGTTGTTGTTTGTGAGTCATAAAATTGTCAAACCGGTTGATCATGTAAAGTGAAAGAGGATTCGCACCAAAACTGTTGGAACGTATATACCTTGAGTATGAGCAATGGGGGGAGTCGTATGCAAGACTGATCTATGACTTCTATTTGGGTTACAAGACGTTGTACTCTTTTATATTTTAAATGCGTTGGAATTCCGTCACTATATGTGACATAGGTAATACCTTCTTGGAGTTGCTCCCATGTTGGTGCCAAATAAGGCAATTTTAAAGGAAAGGAAACTCGTTCGATCCGAAATCAAAAGTTTAACTTTAATAATTAATATTGTTTGAGTTGAGTCTATGCACCGGTGAAGAGTTGTCAGCATATGAAGAAAATCTTACTCGAAGATCGAAAATGAATCCCCCCAAGTGCAAAGTGGGCCCCACAAGAGGACCCAAAAATCGCCAAGTGGGCGCCAGGGCGCCATAGCGCAGCCCCAGTGCCTAGGCGCTCGTCGTGGGAACCCCAGGCTTCCTATTGGTCTACATAAGCATCTCATTGGAAATATGTTGCTACTTGCTTGTTTTTTTCGTGCATTACTACACTCACACCTTCTTACTCTCTTCTTCTTCTTCGAGCACCCCAGACAAAAACCCCATAACATTCAATCCTCCATTGTTTACTCTTGAAGCTTGAAACTCAAATTATTCTTGGAAGTTTTGCTCACCAACAATATAAGTCCTCTTACTTCACTTGTTTTGTATTTTTTTTTTTTTTTGCTTAAATTTTGCAATTTACTCCTCTTTGTTCATGAAGTAGTGAACCCAAAATTGGGTTTGCTTGATTTTGTGGATGATTGTTAAAATTGACACAAGTTCTTGCTTCTATGTGTGAAATGGAACACATATGAAGTGATTTGAACTAAAACAAGTGAGATTTGAGGATGAACTCAACTTGTTAGTAATTGTGTGAAGTAGTAAAGTAGAGGGTATGATATTGATTGATTGAATGAATGAAAACTTGAACAATCTTGTTGTATTGTTGATGAGAATGCATTCCTTAGAAATGGCATGAACTGAATTTTTGGTGATTATTGAGAATTTTCTTGATTTTTAGTTCATATGCTTCACATAGTTTATATGTACTCAAATGAACTAAAAAATGATGATTACTGCATGATTTGGCTTCCTTTGTGAATGAGCTTGTTTCATGTATATCAATTATAATAATGATTCGAAAATGGTATGAATTAGCAACAAATTGTAAGTTTTGGAACTAATTTTTGCAAAACGAACACTAACTTACATAGGTCATATAAGCTAGTTCAACTGTGCTAATATAAATAATTTAACCCATCTTCCACATGAGTTAAAAAATAATTTGTGTGTTGTTTGAAATCAAAAAAATGTTCAACACACATCGAAATGAATGAATCGAAAATAGGAGTGCATGTTTCAAATTTTAGTTCAAAATTAGTTTCTCAAGCTCCTAAAATGCTCAATTTAGTAACAATCATGTAATTCTCCATCCTTGTCATTAGGAGCAAATATAGAAATTGTTTTGATGCGCATTGGCTCATGCTAGGCCCCTTTTCTTTACAATTCTGAAAGTATGCATATATTGAAAAGAAAGGCTGGAAATGTTGGTTTTTCTTGATGTTGTCAAGACTTTTAGTCTTCCAAAGTTTATTACAGGTGGCGAGATAACCATAACTCATGGTTTATTTGCGGGAAATGTCCATATACTACTGCTATGCTGCCGATATTTCTGCTCAAAAAATTGAATATTGCAGGGCTACTTAAGACAATGATGTCATGGAGGTGGAGGATGTACAACAGGTTTCCTCGAAGAGGCATACATGGGCTCTGAACAGGCTATCGCACACCTCTCAAAAATAACCGAACAACTCTAACTAATATAGCTAGGGAAGTAGGGATCGAATCCTCGGGGAAGCTATTAAATTCTACTAGTTCTAAAAAGCATAAAGTGTGTAAGGGGCCTTGGCTGAAATTTCGGTAAATGACTACTAAAACTAAGAAGACTAAGAATAAAACTAGGGAAATGACGGGAAATTATGGATTAAACTCTATTAATGGGAACCTAGGGCTATTGATTCACTATGATCAATCAACAAACTCAATTAACGCTCACTAATCAATTCACTGACATTCATTGGATTAGGGCTCACTAATTCTCTCGAACTTAGACTCCCTCAAAACTCCTTTACCGGCTCTCGCTCGCATAAATTCGTTTTTGCCTATTATTCAATGGTCTAATTATGGTAATCTTACCTCTCGGCCTCGATTTCGACAATAACCTAACTTACAACTAAATCTGGCCACAATTTAATTGCAATCGATAAAATTCAATAATAGGAATTCAATTAAAAACCAAGAACAAATTAGAAAACATAAATTAAATTCAAACCATGATCATAGATCCCCTAACCCTAGTGGAAATGACTACTCACTCATAATTAAGGGAACAAAAACAAAATTGAAATCTAACAACATGATCATGAACAAAAACCTAATTAAAACTAGAAATAAAACTAAAATAACTACTAACAAAACTAAATTAAGAAACAAAAATAGCAAATTAATTAATCTAAACTAAGAACTAATAAAATAAGGAGAATCATGAATTTAAAGTAATTGAAAAGCATAAGGGAAGAGATTACCAAATTAATGATTGAAATTGCATTGATCGAAAGCTTGAATTGTTGAACAAAGTAATTAATTCTAAAATTCTAGAGAGAATAATCAATTTTGGATTCCTAGGTCTAAAAGTATGATAAAAACTAGGTAGGGTCGTGCCCCTTTACATAGAATATATATAGTAATTAGGTTTTTAATGAATTAAAACCCACGAGCAAACCGCATGGAAAAATCAATCGGACCCATAAAACCACAACCTGCGCCCGCATAAGTCATTTTGACTTTGTTCCCTGCGCCCGCAGGTCTTCAGTTGTGGGAATTCTGGAGCTGCTGAACTATGTTGCGGGCGCATAGATCAAAATAGTAACTAAGGGTTGCGCCCGCATCTTGCTTGCATGCCTATATTTTGACGATCTTTCTTGTTTCTTCGCTCGATTCTTCGACTCTCGTTGGTGACTTAGCACACATCCCGAGGCAAGTACTTTTTGATTCGTTTTAGCTTCTAATGACTTCATAACTCTCTATTACGCTCGTGTAACATATAAACAAAACCAAAAACCACGTGTAATAACTGAAAAAGTACAAAATAACCGTAAAAAGTTCTAAAAGTCAACTAAAGATGCTGAAACCGTTCCAAAACATAACTTAACATCGGAAGACGATATTTAATCAAAACAAAGCAACAAACTTAACCAATTAGCACAAGAATCAACCGAAAATGAGGGAAAAACACAACATAAAACACGCATATTAGGCTCCTAGGGGATGCCAGCCCAGCATGCTGGCCTTCGATCGTTCCCATCACATCTCTCACTACCCCCTCTCGAGCCATGTATGTAACTAACTTTTTTCTTTCGTTCTTTTCTTCTCATGCATGCATTTTCTCTTCCTTTTTTTTTTCTTTCTTCTTTTTTTACTCTTTTGTTTGCATTTTTCTTCTTCTTCTTTTTTCCTTCTTTATTTTTCTCTTTCTTTTCTTCTTTTTTTTTTTGCATTTTTTCTTCTTTATTTTTCTTTTTTTTTTGGCATTTTTCTTCTTCTTTCTAATTTTTTTTTCCTTTCTCTCTTTTCTCACACAATCTTTTTTCCTTTCTTACCCAGGATGACCATCATCTGAGGGGGTTCGGGTCGAGTACCTTATTCTTGGAGGGGTACGCCATACTATGGGGCAACATAACCCCGATCTTCTCTTCATGCTTTCGGGATGTGGATTCGACGACTTCATTTTGGGCCTCTAGCCCCTAAGAAGTTGAAACGCTCACATGTGCTCATTCTTTGCCTCCTGGAGTGGTGGTGGGACACAACCAACTCCTTTCACTTCCCATGTGGTGAGATGACCATTACCCCTTTTGACTTTGCCGTCTTGACTGGCCTTTCTTTCTCTCCTCATCTTCTCCAAATCAACGACAAGCTCACTCCCCTTCACACCGCTACACAACAGCTCTTAGGGCCTGTTTGTAGCAAGCTAGGTAAGGGGACGTTCGGTAACTCTAAGAGCTTGAGTAGCGGTCTTTGCCTGGCACCACCAGAGAGCAGAAGATTCGTATCATCCTTCTGTTACACTTTTCTTTCATACTTACCATTGATAAGGGGAGTCGCTCCCGTAGTCACCTTCGCTTTCTCCCTTCTCTATCCGACCTTTCTAAGGTCAAGGAGTACATTTGGGGAGGCTTGGGGTATGCCTCCCTTTTCCGTGCTATGAGGACTGCCTGCCGTCTGATCTACGGCAACTCTGGCTTTGACATTTCTTCATTCTGGAAGATTATTCAGGTAATGATCATTTCAAGTATTTTCTTGATTATGCATTCATTGATTTGTTTCCTTATTGATTTCTTCTATGTTTTGCAGTTCTTGGGCTTCAAGTACTTGCCCCGCTTATCTCCTCTTCACCCTAGGGGTCGTGTCCATCCCATCCTGGCATCCTGGGAGAGCTGCAGGTCCGGGAGATGGACCTAGGGAATCAACGAGGTTCGCCGAATCATTCGCAACCTTCATGCTGAGGATGTATGTTTTTCCTTTCTTCATTTACCTTATTGTCTTTATTTTTCATATTCTCTTTGTTTTCATTTTTTCTCTTGTCTTTTCAATCCTTTTCAGGTCCAGTTCCGTCCCTTGGCGGATCTAGCTGGCATTCCTCCTGCTCTTACCCTCGCTTCTCAGCTGACTCTCCAACGGTGCTACTTTTGGGACCACGAGGCTCCCGTTAGGTACCTTGGGCAGTGAGTTACAAGGCAGCATAGCCTGGACAACTTCATCGTCCCCCACGACCCTCCGCAGTCGATGGTTGCTCCACTAGCTTTATTCGACCAGGTCGGTCGGACACGTGCCATCTGTGACACATTCTTCCCCTAGGAAAACCTTGTCTACCCCAACAAGCATTACCAAAGGGATCTTCTTCCACGACTAGCGAAACTGGTTCGGCTGATTGCTTTGTTGAGTTTCGATATTTCACGTTCATATTAGTTTTATTCTCCTCATTGTTCACCTATGAATACTCATGCTGATTTTCATGCTTTTTAGGTTTCATACGACAACGATCGCCTTCCCCATGCTGACTTTTCCTATGATATGAGGTTGAAGGGGTGATTCATAGAAAGACCTTCCCAGAGGTTGCAGAGGACCGATAGTTTGCCGTCAAAGCCTTTCCTCCATCTATTCAGTCGGTCAGTAAGACCCCTGTTCAACACGATTTTTGTTTTTTTTGATAATTTTGAATCGTGTAATTTTTTTGTAGCAAATGCCTCGGGGAGGCGTAGCTCACCTATTGAAAGTGATAGACGCTCTGAAGTACCAGGCCAAGAAGCTGAAGGAGGCTTTGTCATGCAGAAGCCAGGATACCGGAGTAATAAAATGCCTATCTTCTTTTTTGTTTTCAGCTTTCTCGGTTTTTTGAATTTCAATGACCTTTCTTCATATTTTAGGCCTGGGAGTCGAATTCCGGCGGGCATCAAGGGACAGCTAGGGCTTCTTCTTCCCAGGGGGCAGCTCAGGCATTTGAAGCGGAGGAGACCGTTTACAATCCTTGTCTTGAGGATATTCCCGAGGCTGATGAGTTCGTCGGCGCTCGCAACCTGCTCGGGATTGTCCTTTCTTTCAACAGCTGACTTCAGAGTCGGTACCTTTGTTGTCACTAGCGGGAGGATCAGGCGGTACCTCGAGCCTTTCCGAGCTGTACCTCTCGCTCGGCTCCACTCTTACCGATGCTCCATCGACGAGCCGAGATTATACAACTTAGGAGCCTAACTTTCCCATTTGGTGTATGCATACCTAAATGTATATTTGACTCTTTTCGTTTGACTTTATCGAAGTAAGTTCGACTTGACATTGTATATATTTAACTTAATTATCGTAAATTCTTAATTTTGACTTTATTGACTTCGACCTTGACTTTGACTTTCAGCCATGACTTTTGTTTATTCGACTCATGGGAGGGTACTGACTCCCCCCCCGAAAAAATAACCGAAGAAAATGCGTAGACTAGAAATAAGTGAAATAGGCACGTAAATCGAGGAAGGTGTGCACAAAAATCCAGGAAAAGCATAATATAACAAAAAATAAAAAATAGCAGGGAGGGGGCCCGTGCGCCTAGGCACTCGTTCAGTGCTATGGCACTCCTCCTTTTTCTATTTTTGGCAACATTTTGGATTTATATACCCCCCCCCCTCCTCTTCCTATGTTGCTGTTCTGTGAAATAAATAAAAAACTGCAGCATTTAGTTTGAAAGGGAACAAACAACAAGAGTATATGTTGTGATCATTTGAGAATCGTAGCATAAAAGTATATGTTGCGGTCATTTGAGAATCGTAGTATAAAAGTATATGTTGCGGTCATTTGGTCTTTATATTGCGGTCTGTTGACCGAAGCATAAAGTTGTAGGGGATAGTATATTAAAAAAAACTGAAAGAAAAAACTGAAAGAAAAAACGCACCCCACATAAACAAAAACAAATCCTAAATCCCTTATTTGTCTTATCTCTCTCTTCTCCTTTTCTCTCTCATCCGTCATTTTCTCTTTCTTCACTCTCTGCGCCTCCCCTCCACCTTTCGTCTCCAGCACCACCACTACCAGATCCCCAACACTAGTTCTACCACAAAAATCTCATTGTTTGCAAAGCTAACTCCATTTTTTTGAACTCATATTTGATTATTCGGTTAAATCTACTCACTTTGATGGTGTTTCGTTGTTGGTAGATCTATTAACTTTCCCCCTCAAAACTTTCCCCCTCAAAACTTCTTTTTGCAAACAAACAAACCAAATTGACAGAACTAACAAACCAAATTGACAGAACTAACAAAAAACCATCCTCAAACCCTCACCACCAGAAGACTTATATATACAGTTCACATGTATAATAACCCTAAGCCCTTTAGTGGAGATTATTTTTTGAGGTTTTATCTGGTAATTATGGGAAAACGTTCCCCCTTTAGGATTGTAGGTTAGGTTGGTTGCAGCTGTGATCTGCTGCAGAGTCTGATTGGGATTGTTAATAATTTGTTCTCTGATGTTATGTTATGTCAAATTGCATTTGATTTTGAATTATCTTCTTATATCTTCTGAAATCTTGTTTTATTAGTGCGAATGATTGATTGAAAATGTACAAATGCATGATTTATCGATTAAACAATAAAGGAAAAGTGATTGTAGAATGTGAGCGAGTAAATGAATGAATGAATTTAATGAGTTCTTGAATGAAAGAATGAATGACTTAAGGAATGAAAGCATGAGTGATTGAAAATAAATGCTTATTCCTGTCATTTCTTTCCCCTTTCGCTGTTTTCTACTTCTGTTCTGTCCTGTGCTCTTCTTTTGTTCTGTTTTTGCTCTTCTATTCTATTCTGATCTGTTCCAGGTTTTGCTCTTCCGTTCTGTTCTGTCTTCTTTTTTCAACTTCTATTCTCTGCTGTTCTGTTCTGTTTTTCCGATTCCGTTCTGTTCTATCTTCTGTTCTGTTCTGCTGTCTTCTGATATGTTCTGTCCACGTTTCTACTTTGTCTTCTGTTATGCTACCTTCTGTTCAGTTGTCTTCTGTCTTCTGTCTTCCGTCTTTTGTGTTCTGTCTTCTGTGCTTGTTTCCTCCTCTGTTTTCGCAGGAGTAATGCTATTTGCATGTTGTTTCTGCTTTCGTTGCTGCAGGTGGCTTCCTTTATGCCAGGGCTAGTGTTAGCAGCTTCTGCTGCTTGGTGTTTTGCTACTGCTGCTTGGTTGCTTCGTGTAGTTGTATTGCTGTTTGCTGCTTTGTTTCTAATCTGCTGTTTGCTTCTGTTTCTTCGTTTTGCTGCTGTTTTCTTGGTTGCTTTGTTTGCTGCTGCTTTGTTGTTTGCTGGTTCATGCCGCTGCTGTTGCTTGTTCTCCTCTGTTTGTGCGAACGTTGTATCTGTTTGCTGCACTGGTTGAATGTCCTCATATGAGTTGAAATCCAACTTGTTTGTGCAAATTAAAAAGGTTTTTTAGGCTCATATATGATGTGAATGCATTACTTAGATTGTGTTTTATGTGAATGCTTTTTGTTGAAATTTTGAAGTCAAATTGTGTAATAATTAATATCTCCTCGTCTTTAATGAATTTAAAGGTTTTGAAGTCGGTAACACATCCAGGGCCATTCACCGTTCAAGAAACTATTGCAGTTAGAGAAAAGTTAGGTAGTTTTAACACTTTATATTGTTTGTAATGAAACAATTCAAGGAGCTTGGGTCAAGATGATGTAAATAATTCAATAGTGACTCAAATTATATTACGTAGGTGGAGTGGCATGTATACATATATGTATGAATGTTTAATTTGTACATTATAAATTATATTGTTATTGATAATATTATTATGTTTGTTTTTAACTATACAATTTATTATATATTTTAATTTATTAATAGTAATGATCTATTAGTATTAATAATATTCTTATTTTAAAAAATATAGATATATTTATATATATAATATAATATAATCTTTTTGATGCGGTCATATAATATAACAAAAACGAAGCATAAAGTACAAAAAAAATGGTAGGAAAATGACTTTATGATACGGTCATACATAACAACTACAACATAAAGTCTTATATTTTGGTGGTAAAAAAATCTTTTGATGTGGTCATTTTAAAAAAGCGAAGCATAAAGTCTTAAAAAATGGTGAGAATTGGACTTTATGCTGTGGTTGTTTAGATGACCGCAGCATAAAGTTATTACCCTTTTGCTTCTCTGGCATATGATGCGGTCAAAAAACGAAGCAAAAGGTGGTCAAATGACCGCAGCAAAAACGTTTTTTTCCACCAATGTTCCTTGATCCTTCATTCGAGCAAAGTGACGATCATTGAGAGCTAGTTTGAAAATCTCAAAAGTTTTATATTTTTTTGCATTCATCATGGCTAGAAACTTCGAATATGTTTATGATGTGTGGTTTCGGCTCTGAATTCAGAGGAAAAAGGTATGGTCAAGGACTACATACTTGATTCTCTGATTACTTTGAGGTACGTTTGACTTGTCATTAATCTTCTTTATGTTGCAATTGGATTTTAGAATACGAATACTCATAGTTTCAAATTCCGTGAGAGAGAGAGATCATCCCATTTCCTGGAGAATTGAGTTGTATAGCTAGATTATCTAGTGATGGTATATCATGTCTCCCTAATACCAAGGATTACTTATGTCCTATCTTTGAACGTTATTTGGATCTTGATGCTTGTGCCATGGGAAAAGTAGTTCATGGTAGAGAAATTGATTTAGTAGCATTGATTGATCACTTTAGAATTGCTGAAATAGCACGAAAAAGATATAGATAAAGAGCTTTGCCAATGTGCGTATTTGCTAGACTTCTCTTCGTGAACAGTAACTCCTGAGTTGGTCATGTTGCTTTGGTTAATATTGTTGAACAGTATGAGCAAGGCAAAACTCCCATGCCCCTATGTACTGGTGAACATTCTCTGACCCTTGATCGCTTTAAAAAGCATTCTCATGCTCCCTTAACTGGTTGTCCTCTGCTTCTCCAGGTAAATACTTAAAATTTCATTATTGAAATATTTTTAGAAAACAAATATAGTTCATGTTTATTGTGGCAGGAAATTATAGTACTGTAGAGGAGAGGGATTTTTATTTTTTAAATGGGTCGAACCTCAAGTCGAGGCTGTCTGCGTATCCTTTCGGAATCAGGCAAAACGTAATTCCAGTAACTCCATGAGTATGATTTATACATAATATCTCTTTAGTCAATCCAAGTTGGTGAGATTATAAAAGTTGTCACCATTCGTGTCCATTATTTCAACTACACCTCTCGGATGTATTTTCTTAACAGTATAGGGCACATCCCATTTCGGTAGAATTTCCCTCTCAGATCCATGACGGTCTTCCGTAATGCCTTGAGAACCAAGTCACCTTCTTTGACATTTCTTTCATTGACATGTTTCTTGAAATGCCTTTCGATCCTCTTTAGATAGACTTGTACATGACTTAAAGCCTTCAAACACCTTTCATTAAGAGGAACCAAAGTATCATATCTAGACCGTACCCATTCAGCCTCAGGAAGTTCACTTTCCAATACTATTCTCAACGAGGGAATCTCAAGTTCAATTGGTTGTACTGCTTCCATCCTATACACCAAAGAAGGTGTTGCTCTGGTAGAGGTCCTAATGGAAATTTTGTACCCCCATAAGGCGAAGGGCGGCTTAAGAGGCCAATCTCTGTAAGTTTTAGTCAGTTTAGAAAGGATAGCCTTCATGTTCTTATTTATTGCTTCGACTGCTCCATTGGTTTGAGGTCGATATAGAGATGATCTGTGTGGCTGGATTTTATATTTTATGAGGATTTCTTCACATTCACCCTAAAAATGAGTTCCATTGTCACTGATGATCTCATTCGAGACCCCGTATAGACATATTATATTGGTATCGATGAATTCTGCCTCATGTTTGGCTTGCAACACACGGTATGAAGCAGTTTCTACCCATTTGGTGAAGTAATCGATTGCCAGGTGATACGAATGCCAACGAACAAAACTTCGACGGTTTGATAGAAGGTGCAAAGCAAGATGCAACCATGGGAGAACTAGTGGCTTATAGAGACACGAGACTCTTGGGGTTGTCTAAGGCAAGTTTTTACGTGTGCATGGTGGCATGCACAAGCGTACTCACGTAAAAATCAAGCAAGGATAGCTAGTAGTTTAGAAATGTTGAGCTATATGGGTTTTCTTCCCACTTCACTTGATAGGGTTTTCCCATATGGTGTTTTGTGATTTTCTTAGTAAGTCTATAGATCATGGTTGATGGAATCAAGCATGGGGAACACGAAAATGGAGGTTTCTTGAATAAAAGATCGAAGCTCGGAAGGTTTCTTGAAGTTCTTGAAAATAGAAGTCCATCAAAAATCAAGGAAAACAAGCATGCTATATGGCGGGTTTTATTACGGGATTTTTGAGGAGTTTTGGGCAACGTTGTTTTTCCGTGTTTTCCATGTTGTTTGACTTGGTCAACTTTAGTTAGTTTGTTGTTAATATTGTCCTTAGATTTGTTTCCTAAAATATTTAGGATTTAAGACAAAAATTCGGACTACAAGCCTTGGTGCGCAAGCTTGTTTGCCGGATTCGAGTAGGTTTTTGTTTTCCTAATTTTAGTTTGCTTGTTCCTTAATCTTAGGGTATTTAGGAGTTGTTTTAGGATATTCACCTGCTGGACAACACGTTTAGCTATAAATATCATGTAAAACACCTCAAAAAAGACAGATTTCATTGATTAAAAACACATTGTTTTTCGTTCAATTTTTTGCGTCGAAAACAAATTTGCGAGGATTTCTTTGTGAGAAATTCGACGAGTGAGTGGTGCTATTGAGCTTTATCTCACGTGAGGAGAGTTGTTAGGATTTGAGGGTGCTTTGCTTTAATCAAATTCTAAGAATTATTCGACCTAGAACTTCGAATTTGTGGTGCGTCGCTTTATCAAATTTGTGTTCTAGTTTATCTTGTGTGAGTTGCGTTTGTTTATAACAATATTCACATCAACTTTTGATGCTCTCGTTGAGAGATTCGTTCAATCTCAAGTTTATCATCATCGATTATCATGGCTCAAGAGGGTGGAGACGAAATTCCACAAGGAGTTACGAAGGGTTTGAGTTTAACTCAAGCAAAAGAATTGCGCATGCAAGGAGAGATCGACGAGTTGAAGGCTCGTTTAGAAGAAGCTTTGACGATCATGGCTTCTATGAAGAAGACTCCCACTAAATCTAAGCAAAGGGATGGCTCATCATCATGTTCAAGTGAGCAGGAAAGTGTGAGAAGTGTTCGTAAACCAAGGAAAGAACACTCGTCAAGTTCAAGTGACGACGAGGAACCTAGGTCACGACACAAACGCAAAGGGAAGATGAAAGATGACGATCGAAATCTTAAACTCGAAATTCCTGAGTTTAATGGAGGCATGGATCCTGAAAAATATTTAGATTGGATTCGTAGAGTTGATAGAATATTTCGTTACAAAGAGTATGATGATCATAAGTCATACAAATTGGCGGAATTGAAGCTCACTTCCTACGCAAGTCTATGGCTTGAGGGTTTGCAAAGGAAAAGAAAGGAGGGTAGATCGAAAATCTCTTCATGGTCTAAATTGAAGAAGGAGATGAGGAAACGTTTTGTTCCTCAAGATTTCGAACAAAACAACTTCATTAAGATGCATACATTGAAGCAAGATCGAAAATCTGTTGATGAATACATCGTGGAGTTCGAAAAATTGATCATGGTTTGTGACTTAGAAGAGAAAGTGGACCACAAGGTGGCTCGTTTTGTGGATGGTCTAGACAATAATATCAAGGAAAAGGTCGAGTTACAACCTTATTGGACCTTCGATGAAGTTTGTAAAGTGGCTGCAAGAGTTGAGAAGCAAGTTGCACGCAAGCCAAAAGCGTTTTTCAAGACTTACGAGTCTAAGGAAAAACGTGATATATATCCNACGTGATATATTTCCTCAAAAATTAAACTTTGATAAGGTTGCTAAACCACCCCTCATCAAGGATAAGAGCTCTAATTCAAGGCCTCAAGGTGGTGATCCACGCATTGTTTGTTTCAAGTGCAAGGGGCAAGGCCACATTCAAAGAGATTGTCCTCATGCTAGGGTTACAACAACTCGAAATTGGGGAGATGAAGAAAACCTTGAAGAAGAGGAGGGGGTGTATGAGTATAAAGGAGAGGAAAGCTATGCCAAATATGATACTATGGAAGAAGAGACGGAGGAGGTTCAACCAGAAACACAAGGCCAAGCATTGGTTTTGCGTAGGGTGTTGCAATCACAAATTGCGCAACCTTTGGAGAATCAACGAGACAAAATCTTTCTCACAAGGTGTAATGTTCAAGGCAAGATTTGTGATGTGATCATAGACACTGGAAGTTGCACGAATGTAGTCTCTACATTGTTGGTGGATAAGCTCGAAGTTCCTACAAAGATCCATCCCCAACCATACAAGCTACATTGGCTTAGCAACACAAGTGATGTTAGGGTAAACAAACAAGCTTTGATTGCGTTTAAAATTGGTAAATTCGAAGATCAAGTGCTTTGTGATGTTTGTCCTATGGATGCTTGTCATATCTTGTTGGGTAGGCCTTGGCAATATGATTGTTTTGTGAAGTTTAATGGACGAACCAATGTTTACATTGTGCGCAAGAATACCAATGAGAAGTCGTCTGCATTAAAGCCTTTGATGACTTCTAAACCTAAGGCAAACATGAGTAACTCTAAGGGTGCTTTGTTAATTGGAGGGAAGGAGTTAGAAAAGGAGATGAAAACAAGTTCTATGTCCTACATGCTCATAGCCAAGGAGGTGCAGGATGAAGCCACAGTGATTCCTAGGGTTTTGCATCCAATGATGAATGAGTTTTCCGATGTGTTTCCCAATGAGTTACCACCAGGGTTACCACCAATACGTGGAATTGAGCATTAAATTAATCTCATTCCTGGTTCTCAGTTTCCTAACAAGCCTGCTTACAGATGCAATCCTGAGGAAACAAAGGAGATACAAAGGCAGATTGAGGAATTGATGGAAAGGGGGTACGTAAGGGAGAGCATGAGTCCATGTGCTGTGCCTACGTTGATCGTACCTAGGAAAGACGGGACTTGGAGAATGTGTATTGATTCAAGAGTAGTTAACAATATCACCATCAAGTATAGCAGGTTTCCTATACCTAGATTGGACGATTTGCTAGATGAATTACATGGTTCTCAATTGTTTTCGAAGATTGATTTACGAAGTGGCTATCACCAGATTCCAATGAAAACAGGTGACGAGTGGAAAACAGGCTTCAAAACAAAGCTAGGACTTTATGAATGGTTAGTCATGCCTTTTGGTTTAACTAATGCACCTAGTATGTTTATCAGGTTGATGAATGAAGTCTTAAAACCATACATTGGTAAGTTTGTTGTTGTGTACTTAGATGATATCTTGGTTTATAGTAGGAGTGTTAATGATCATCTAATCCATTTGAGGAGTGTGTTTGAGACATTAAGCGAACAAAATCTCTATGCTAAGCTCGAAAAATGCTATTTTATGGTACCAAGCGTGACGTTCTTAGGGTTCATTATGTCCAAAGATGGAGTTTCTGTTGATCCGTCCAAGGTAGAAGCTATGAAATCATGGCCAGTACCTAAAACTGTGACTGAGGTACGCGCTTTTCAGGGACTAGCTTCATTCTACAGGAGGTTTTTGAAGAATTTTTCATCTGTTGTTGCTCCTATGACTGAATGCATTAAGAAGGATAAGCCAAAGTTTGAATGGACTAAAGGGGCGCAAGAAGCTTTTGAATTGATCAAGAAGTTGCTCTATAACACACCTATTCCAGCCTTGCTAGACTTTTCTAAACCATTTGAGGTTGAAACTGACGCAAGTGGGGTGTGAATCGGCGCAGTTCTAGTCCAAGGGAAGAGGCCAATTGCTTACTTTAGTGAGAAGTTGAATGGTGCTAAATTGAACTATTCTACTTATATAAAAGAGTTCTATGCAATCATCAGAGCTCTGGATCGTTGGAGTCATTATTTAAGGCCTAATCACTTCATACTACACTCTGATCATGAAGCTTTGAAGCACATCAATGGCCAACACAAGTTGAATCCAAGACATGCTAAATGGGTTGAGTTTTTGCAATCGTTTCACTTCTCTTCGAAATACAAAACGGGGAAGTCTAATGTTGTTGCTGATGCTTTGTCAAGAAGGTATGCTTTACTTGGTGTTTTAAACTTCAAATTACTTGGTTTGGAGTTGATAATCCAATTTTACGAGCAAGATGGAGACTTTGGACCCATATTGGCGCAACTTTCAAAGGGTTCTATGAGTTCATATGTGCTACATGATGGGTTCTTGTTCAAAGGCAATTTGTTGTGTGTACCTAAGTGTTCTATACGTGAATTGCTTGTGCGAGAGGCTCATGGAGGAGGCATTGCTGGACACTTTGGAATCACAAAGACATTAACCATGTTGCAAGAGCATTTTTACTGGCCAAAGATGATCGTTGATGTTGAGTCTATTATAGCTCAATGTGGTACTTGCCAAAAGGCAAAGGCAGCCTTCCATTAAGGCTACTACACTCCATTGCCAGTGCCAGAGGGACCTTGGGAGGACGTTTCTATGGATTTCATTGTAGGGTTACCAAGGACAGCAAGAGGCAAGGATGCAATTATGGTAGTGGTTGATCGATTTTCAAAAATGGCTCACTTCACGCCATGTCACAAGACCGATGATGCTATGAATGTAGCTGACTTGTACTTTCGAGATATAATCAGGTTACATGGAGTTCCAAAGACCATTGTCAGTGACAGAGACACAAAGTTCATGAGTTACTTTTGGAAGTCACTTTGGAGATTGATAGGTACGAAACTCTTGTTTAGCACATCTTATCATCCTCAAACGGATGGCCAAACAGAGGTGACAAATCGTACTCTAGGGGTTCTTTTGCGTGGTTTGGTTAGCAAGACACAGAAAGATTGGGATTTGAAGCTTGCTCATGCTGAGTTTGCTTACAATAGATCGCCCACTTATGCTACTAAACATTCACCTTTCGAAATTGTCTATGGAATCAACCCTAAACTGCCAATTGATTTTGTGAGTATCCTTAAAGGAGAGTTGGTACACAAGGATGCAAAAACGAAGGTTGATTACATGCAGAAGCTTCACGCAGAGGTAAGGGCCAGGATCAAAAAGGTAAATGATCTTTACTAAGCAAGAGCGAACAAACACAAGTCACAACATGTCTACAAGGAAGGGGATTTAGTTTGGTTGCATTTGAGAAAGGAAAGGTTCCCAAATCAGCGCAAAAAAAAGCTTATGCCTCGTTGTGATGGACCGTTCAAGATCGTGAGTAAGGTGGGTGACAATGCATACAAACTGGAGTTGCCAGGAGAATATAGCGTTCATGCTACTTTCAACATTGGTGATTTAGCTCCTTATGTCCCTGATGACCAACTTCGAGGTTTGAAGACAAACTCTTCTGAAGAAGAGGAGGATGATACGAATGCCAACGAACAAAACTTCGACGGTTTGATAGAAGGTGCAAAGCAAGATGCAACCATGGGAGAACTAGTGGCTTATAGAGACACGAGACTCTTGGGGTTATCTAAGGCAAGTTTTTACGTGTGCATGGTGGCATGCACAAACGTACTCACGTAAAAATCAAGCAAGGATAGCTAGTAGTTTAGAAATATTGAGCTATATGGGTTTTCTTCCCACTTCACTTGATAAGGTCTTCCCATATGGTGTATTGTGATTTTCATAGTAAGTCTATAGATCATGGTTGATGGTATCAAGCATGGGGAACACGAAAATGGAGGTTTCTTGAAAATAATATTGAAGCTCGAAAGGTTTGTTGAAGTTCTTGAAAATGGAAGTCCATCAAAAATCAAGTAAAACAAGCATGCTATATGGCGGGTTTTGTTACGGGATTTTTGGGGAGTTTTGGGCAACATTTTTTTTTCCATGTTTTCCATGTTGTTTGACTTGGTCAACTTTATTTTGTTGTTAATATTGTCCTTAGATTTGTTTCCTAAAATAGTTAGGATTTAGGACAAAAATTCGGACTACAAGCCTTGGTGCGCAAGCTTGTTTGCCGGATTCGAGTAGGTTTTTGTTTTCCTAATTTTAGTTTGCTTGTTCCTTAATCCTAGGGTAGTTAGGATTTGTTTTAGGATATTCACCTTCTAGACAACACGTTTAGCTATAAATATCATGTAAAACACCTCAAAAAAGACAGATTTGATTGATTAAAAACACATTGTTTTTCGTTTCATTGTTTTGCGTCAAAAACAAATTTGCGAGGATTTCTTTGTGAGAAATTTGACGAGTGAGTGGTGCTATTGAGCTTTATCTCACGTGAGGATAGTTTTTAGGATTTGAGGGTGCTTTGCTTTAATCAAATTCTAAGAATTATTCGACCTAGAACTTCGAATTTGTGGTGCGTCGCTTTATCAAATTTGTGTTCTAGTTTATCTTGTGTGAGTTGCATTTGTTTATAACAAAATTCACATCACAAGGCCACCAGTATGGATTCATGGCCTCCATGAGCTGGAGGTGTAACCTTCCCAATTATATCGATCTTCCAATTCGAGAGAAGTAGTGTGCTTTAATTTAGGGGGCCAGTAATTTGTTAACTAATTATTATTCAGTTCATTGATGAATTTATGGTGAAATGATGTCCTAGGCTTTGTTTATTGATATATTTTTTGTGTTTAATTTCTGTTTTAGTAGTAATTTGTTTTTTAGTTACAATAGATTCAAAGGCCCTTTACAACAGAATAACCTTTTTACAATTAGTAAAAATTCATTGCTTCCCTGTGGATTCGATCCCTACATCCCTATCTGCATTATTTAGAGTAGTAGGTTTATTTTTGATTGGTATACGACTGTCCTTTCAAATTTTGGCTCCGTTGCCGGGGAGGCAATTATTTTATTTCTGCTAATCGGGTTATTTTGTTTCTTTTTATTATTTTCTTTTTCGTCTCAAGGAACTAACTGTTCTTTAAACAGTTCTTACGGTTATCTGTAGTTTCTAAGCTTGTGCAGGTACTAGGTTTGTATGCCGGTTTGGATTGATCCTGAACCAGACAGATCATTCCATAAGCAGACTCATAGAAGAAAGTGGAGATTGCAGAGGCCTTATCTTTCTGCACGGACATTATCCGATTTGTCACAACAACTGGCTGAATTAGATATTTCGGATAAGAAAGAGATGTCGGGTTCCGAGTATAATAAGAATAACGCATCACCGCTGCCGCCGCCACCGTAACCCCACCAACACGATCATTGAGGGATTATTCCTAGCCGAGTTCTGCAACAGTAGAAGGTGGTTATCAGTTTCCTAATACAGAGGTTCTTAATTTTGAATTGAAGCCAACTTTGGTAAAAGTGGTGGGAAGGAACTGGTTTTCAGGAACATTTATGGAGGATCCGAATTTGCGCTTGAATAATTTCCTCCAGTGTTGCGGTACGTTCAAGCAACATGGGGTTTCTTAGGACTACATTAGAAGGATGATGTTCCCATTTTCATTGAAGGACAAAGCTCGTACTTGGTTGAATAGTCTCAAAATGGACAACATCAGCAGTTGGGATGAATTGCCTCTTGCGTTTCAAAGGAAGTACTACCCTCCTAAGCGTACTGCAACTCTTCAAAGGAAGATCACAAATTTCAATAGGAAGATGGATGAGACATTGTGTGAAGCATGGGAAAGGTTCAAGGATCTACTGAGGTTGTGCCCACATCACGGTCTTGAGAATTTTTTCCTAGTCCAATCGTTCAATAATGGTTTAGTGAATGAGAGCCATACATTGCTTGATTCAGCTACTAGTGGTCGATTCATGAACCCGGAGGTTAATGCTGCTTATGTGTTAATTGAAGAAATTGACATTCATAACTCACAGTTTGACAATCCTAGAGGGCATTCGAGGAGAGGTGTAAAGCATGTAGTTGATGATAAGTATGAGAGTCTAGCTTCACATATCAATGCCATAAGTAAAAAGCTCGACAAGATTAGTACTGTAACTCCTCCACTATCACCTGTTGCTGTAATGGCTGCACTTTCAGCATGAATTGTGCCTTTCTATGATTCTTGTGGATCATTTGGTCACAATGCCCAGTCATGTCATAGTTCCATGGAGCAAGTGTGCGCTTTCCAAGCCTACAAGAACAACCCATTCTCGAACACATACAATCTAGGTTGGAAGGATCATCCATACTTCTCTTACAAGAGCAAAAATTGTGCAGAATCCACAGTAATTCATGCCACAACAACTACATTAGCAGAGGCAACGGTTTGCACCACCACAACCACCAGGTTTCAATAAACCATCATCACTACCACCACTACCTCAACCAAGCAATGAGAATTCAGAGTTAAAGAAATGCAGAAGAACATGGAAGCAATCAAGGCTCACAACAAGAAACTAGAGACCCAGCTACCTCATATTGCATAGTCTACAGCTCAGCGGCCGCAGGGTCAACTACCTCCTCAACCAAATCCACCGGCTCCAAGAGATCATTGCAATTCCATTACTACTAGAAGAGGGACCCACTACGTGGGCCCGAAAATGCCAACTGAAGATGCTGATTCTAAGATGGGAGCACAGAAGGGGAAGACTAGCAATGTGATGATTAAGGAGATTGCAGAGCCTACAACTTATAAGGACAACAAATCCATGGATAAGAGAGCTCCAGTAGGTGATAATCCCGTTGATACATTCACACTTCCCAAGGTGCCACTACTCTTTCCTCATACGGTAGATAGGAGTAAGAATGACAACCGTTTACGTAAGTTTCTCGATATTGTTAAAAATTTGCAGGTTACCGTGCCTTTCATTAATTTGATTATACAGGTGCCTACATACACAGTTTTTGAAAGACATATTGAGCAAGAAGCGTGAATTAAGTTCAGTAGACATTGTTGCTTTAACTGGAGAATGTAGTGCAGTTTTTCAGAATACGTGTCTGCTAAAACTCAAGCATCGTAGAAGTTTTTCTATTCCTTGTAGCATTGGTCCATTGTTTATTGATAAAAATTTATGTGATTTAGGGGTCAATGTTAGTGTAATGTCATTATCTATTTGCAGGAAATTAGATATGGGTACTTTGAAATTTACTAACATTACTTTACAGATGGCGGATAGAACTGAGAAATACCCAAAAGGTATTTTGAAGGATGTCCTAGTAAGAGTTGGGAAGTTTTTTTAATCCTGTAGACTTTGTTGTGTTAGATATAGATGAGGATGCCCACATTCCCATTATATTAGGTAGACCATTTTTGAACACTACAAGTGTTGTTATTGATGTGAAAAATTGTATTCTAATACTTTTTGTAGGTGATGATAAGGTTACCTTTAACCTTGATAGTGCTTTATAGAATTGATGTTATTCATGAAATTGTTTGTGATAATTTTCCTCGATCCCTTAAAAAGGATCTTCTGGAGGTTGTTTTGTGTGTAGATCTTCTTTCAGTTGAAGTCAGTATGGAGTTATATATGCTGATGCAAGACCTTTTAAGAGTGGAGTTGAATTTAGAGGCGAATCGACAATTTTTAATGTTGCTGCAGAATGTTTATTTGGTAAAGGAGGTAACACAACCTGAGATGAAACTCCTTCCCTCTAACTTGAAATATGCATTCCTTGATGAAAAAGAGCTATATCTAGTTATTGTTAGTGCTTCTCTTATTGATAGTCAACCTGAAAAATTGTTAGTTGTGAGTAAATGTCATAAAGAGGCTATTAGTTACACCATTTATGATTTTACTGGTATGATTATTGATTTTTGCATGCATCGCATTCGTTTAGAGGAAGATCATAAACCATGCTTACAAGGTCAGCTTCATTCGAATCCTAATGTGCAGGAGGTAGTTAAGAAAGAGGTCATTAAATTACTTGATGCTTGCATTGTTTATTCTGTTCCTGATTCTTAATGGATTAGTCTAGTGCAAGTAGTACCTTAGAAAGGTGGACCACTGTTGCGCGTAATGATAAAAATGAATTGATTCCCACTAGTGTTGTTACAGGTTGGCGTATGTTCATTGGTTATAGAATATTGAATAACGCCACTAAGAAATACCATTTTCCCCTCCCATTCATTGGTCAAATGTAAGCAAGGTTAGCAAGGCATAAGTATTTCTACTATTTGGATGGATACTCAAGATTTTTCCAAAACCCCATTCACCTGGATGATAGAGAGAAAACTACTTTAACATGTCCTTATGGTACTTTTGCATATTGTAGGATAGCTTTTGGGTTATGTAATGCCCCTACTACTTTTCAATGTTGCGTGATGAGCATCTTTTCTGATTTTATTGAGTCTATCATGGAAGTTTTTTTGGATGATTTTAGTGTCTATGGAACTTCATTTGATGCATGCTTAGACAATCTAACAAAAGTTTTTATGAGATGTGAAGAGGTGAATCTTGTGCTTGATCTATATCTTAGGTCTAAACTAAGTGCTTGGACTCAAGATAGATTGATAGGGTAGAAAAACGTTGCAAAGGAACACTCACAATGCTTCGTAATTCCGGAAATCCTAGCTTTAGATAGGAACACTCACAATCTAAACTCTAGGGCGTTTTATTGTTTATGTTCCTATCTAAAGCTAGGATTTCCGGAATTACGAAGCATTGTGAGTGTTCCTTTGCAACGTTTTTCTACCCTATCAATCTATCTTGAGTCCAAGCACTTAGTTTAGACCTAAGATATAGATCAAGTCCACCAACTCCAACTTTAGCCAACCTTAAATTCTTTCCGCTGAATTCCAACCGCTCGGTGTACATCAACCAGCGATCACCCCCTGAGCTTTCTCTTAACCAAGATCACAGTGGCAAAACCGGAAACAGGTATTTCCCTTGAATAAACGCCTGCCAAAGAGGCTAGCCCGGGAGTTTGCCTCCTACACTTCGAAAAACGACGACCTAATACCGAGCTGCGCAGAAGAGGCCTTGCGGACAGCGACCCGACACTCTAGAGCCCCCATTCATCGCAAGCAAATTACTGGTCTCCTGATAAAGCGCGCACAACAGGACCTGGCCGTGCCCGATAAGGGTGGGGCAGAAAGGAAGAATGGAAACGCCCTCACCTCCCTTCGTGGGCGGCCTGCAATCAACGTCTGTGGGGCGAGTGAATGCACATAGGCTGAGCAAGAAGACAAAAGGTTGTGGACACCGAATCGTGACCGCCAATATGCCATGCCCCTGAGCAGGGCATAAACGCCTTGGCGAGTGGAAGAGGCAAACTCGGGCCCACCCCGCCGCCACGCTCCAACGTTTCACGAAAAACGAAGATTTACTGGCCTTTCCGCCGTGTACGAGAACTCGCCAAGCCGCCATGTACCACGGCAGCTCACCACTCTACGTCACTGAGGCGGAATCAGGCAAGTAGCTAGCACCATATGTGCGGTGACCAGCCATTGGTCCTTCATGTACCACGCCAGCACCAAGGGCAACGGCGGGGCGCGGGGCTATATCCTCCTCCCACTTTCCTTGTTGCGTACATGTCAGTGATAGGCACTCATAAGTAGGCGAAAAAATTCGAATGACTCCAAGAAGGATGCTAAGCCATGGAAATCTCACTTGAGTAACTGTTTGGGAACTGGCCATGATGCTAAGCTTCAACTTTCTGTGGACTACCGGGATACCCTCATGTGACATCAGTAGCTTAGAAAGCTAATCTCCTTGCATGAAATCCCACTTCTCAGCGTCCCATAGAGCGTTGCCTTAAGTCTCAAACCGGGGCGCAAGTGACCCATGTGTTCACGTCGTTTTTTGCTATACACCAATATGTCATCAAGGTAAACTACCCACAAATTTACCAATGAAAGGACGCAATACCTCAATTCACTAAGTCTCATCATGAAAGTTCTAGGTGCATTCGTCAATCCAAAAGGCAGACCAATCCATCAGTCATACAACCTGTTTAGTCTTGAAAGCAGTTTTTCCATTCATCCCTTTCCCTCATACTTATTTGGTGATAACCACTACGTAAATCCACCTTCGAAATAGCTTGGAACCACTCAATTCATCTAAAGATCATCCAATCTAGGGATAGGAAACCTATACTTCACTGTGATGTGATCACAGCTCTACTATCAATGCACAACGCCATGTTTCCATCTTCTTTGGAACCAACAACGTGGAAACGCGCCAAGGGCTCATAGCTTTTCCCTCACATATCCTCGTTCCATCAACTCGTCAATTTGTTCTCTTAACTCTTTTGTCTCCTCTGGTTTGCATCTATAGGGAGGCTTATTGGGATAGGAGCTCCAGGATCAAATCAATTTGATGTTCAATACCTCTTATTGGGGTAATCTTGAGGCAAACTGCGGAAACACATCCTCAAATCACGAAGTAAGGCTCGTAATTTTGGGTGCTCACTTCGTCAAAAGTCTTCACTCCTTGACATAAAGATAAAAAAAAACAAAAAAAAAAAAAAGAAAAAAAAAAATACGCCACGTGTTTGGATCAATCATACCGCTTTTCAATTGTTTTCAGTGCAAATAACATCCTTGTTGTCAACCTGGTCTCCTCCTTGTGCCGTTTTTCTAGTTCACTATGCGCAAGTGGAAACAAACCTTGGTCTTTGCCATCCTGACGACCTTGTATTACGTTTTTAGTCTTACCATCATGCACAATTGTTTTGACACAATTGCCAAGGTCTAACCCAACAATATCATCCAACCATCCTAGGCACACCATCAACCATACTGTCATCATGATATTGCCATTGCAAATTAATCAGGCTTGCTTCGGACCCTAACTTCATTGATATCAGTAAACCACTTAAGTTGTATGGTTTAAGGGTGTCTCGTTTTTTAATAGCAACTTGTCCGTCAACTTTGATGAATAACATTAAGCACAACTACCACCCATCTATGATGAGTTCATTATGTACGTTTACCTTGCAAGAGTGTGAAGAATGTTTTCACGTTGATCCTCTCTAACGGATTTTGAGTGGCAATACGCCTTCTAAGGACCACAACTGTTCGAAGCTCCCCCCGTTTGTTCTCGTACACTTTTCTGGGTGGCATTTTCCATTCCAGCTCCCTTCTTGTTAATTCGGCCGCCAAGAGGGGGGAATAACCGCATGGGGCAGCAAGCGCGGGAGGGCACAATGGTTGCAAGGTTGCGCAAAGGGGACAAAGCGGTGGGGGAAGGGCAGCACAGAAACCGCGGGCAGGCCGGGAACAAGGCCACGGAGAACACCAGCGCGCCAAGGGGTCGGTGTGTGAGCCCGGGGGTGAGCCGGTAATATCCAGCACGAACAGGATACGGGCCGTCGGAGGGCAACCGGAGGGCAGGAGGGGACAGGGAGAGGCGCTGACAAGCGGGGGACCGAGGGCCGTTGGTTGGTTGTAGACACCGCACTACGCTAGGCTGGAGAGCCCAGACGGGGCCGGCCGGGGGGGGCTGAAAGTCACACCGGCCGTCGTGACTGGAACGACGACCGACTCGCCAGAGGCCAACAGGAGAGAGTGTCGGTCTGTCCGCGGGGGGGGGGGGGGGGGGGGGGGGGGGGGCAAGACGAGCGTGGTCACGAGAGCTAGAAGGGAACCGCCATGAAACGACAAGCCGGGGGGCCGTCCCGGCGGCAAGCGCACGGGCAGAGGGAACGGGTACAAAGGCGGCAATAGAACCGCCATGGGCCTGCAGACCTGGGGCCATGGAGCCAACGGAGGGAAGAAAGCTGGGGGAGAGAAGGGGAACGGGAACAGCGGGGCCGGACGATCGGCTGAAGGAGGCGCTGGCGCACCAAGGTGCAAATCGTGCGCGGAGCCTTCCACGAGTGGCCGAGGGTGCGGACGCCAGGAAAAAACACAGGGGACAATACGGAGAACAACGGAGCCACGCGGCAAGTTTAGGACTTCGGCGCATCGCGGGGGGTGCCTTTGAACGCAAAGTACCCCGGTGCTAAAGGGCAACGCGCCCAGTCAAGGGAGGCCTCACGTCACCGTTGCGCATCAATTCCCTCACTTCAAAACGCAAGCAACGATCATCCATCCGGGGGCGAAGGTTCCCCTCAGTTAACATACCCGTCGCGTAATAAGGTCCTACAGGAAACAATCATTGAGTATATATTTTGGATTCTGTTCCGTCTCAAGTCTTATAATGTAAATTTCAGTCAGTTTCACCCGGACTCTATTCTGACGGAAACTTCCGTCCACACTGGCCCATGGGGGCAAATTGCGGCTCTGACTCCCCATCTTGCTTCCTA